>VZTB01014652.1:208583-239238 GCA_013397245.1 Thryothorus ludovicianus | reverse complement strand
GGGGCCCAACGGGGACCCGCACGTGCTGGGCGGCGGCACCGGCGGCGACGGCGGCGATGGCGAGGACACCTTCGAGGAGGAAGGTGCGTGGGGGAGAGCGGGGCCGCCATCTCGGAGGGGATCCCGTGGCGCAGGATGGCCTGGCCTGGTCCCTGGGCTGCGAGGGGCCGAGCGCAGGTGTGCCCAGGTGTGCCCAAGTGTGCCCAGATGTTCTCCCGGGAGCGGTGCCCACCGCCAGCGGTGCACCCGCTGCACGGCAGTGGGCTGAGGGGCTGCAGGGTTTGATTCCTACCAAGCCATGGGGCACCGAGCTCATACGTGCGGCCTTGGGGTGGATTTTTGTTCTTTTTGTGAAAAAATTATTTTGTGCCTTTGCTGGCGTTGGGGGTGCGGATGTCTGGAAAGAGGAAGTTCAGGTTTCGAAACCACAGGGCAGATCATGTGGGCAGATCTGGGAGAAGAAGTAATGCATGGAAAAAGAGAATTTAATGCAGCTAGCTTGGCAAATTCCACCTTGGAGCATTTCTGCAGTGCTTGGTATGAAGTTTCAGACACTGCCCTGTCCGGTTAGAGCCAGCCCATGGAGAAAGTGAGACGGCAGCAGAGCAGTAATGTGGACATAGAGGTCACTCTTAAAACCGGAATTCTTTCAGAGTAAGCACCTTGCTACTCTTCTGTTGAAAATGGTGGAGCTGGGTTCTGCTCTTTCCCAAAACATTGTTTCCAGATGTGACCCACACAGGTGATTTTAGGAGTTGTGTCTGGGATCTAGCTGCAGTGACATGACCATCAATTTTGCCCTGAAACACCCCAAGCACATTCACTGCTTTGCACCAACACAGTGATTTGCATTTCCTATTTTTTGAAGAGCTAAGAGACACATTGGGATGTGATGGAGAAAGTCACTGAATTGGATCTACATCCTAACTAATTGGGTTGTTCAGCTTGTAATTAACTGAGTTTTGTGTGCAGTAGCTGGTCATAAAGGACTGCAGCTATTTCCTGGTCTAGTGGAGCTGAGGCTGTGGATCTCTTCCTTCATCTCAAGTGGGATATCTGATTTTTGTCCACTATTCTCGTAATAATGTAAAGGAGTTGATGCAATTGCTAAACTTCTCTCAGTATTTCCAATAGGGACGTGGCTATTTTTCCATAAATATCCACCAACCTTGCAACTAACAGAAAACAATCAAATAAAAGGTTTTTACAGGTTATTTTTACATGGTTAAATTTTTTTCATTTCCCAAAGCTGCACAAATTATATAACCTTCATTTGAGTTCTAGGCACTGAGAAAATTAAACTTCTGCTGTGATTACAGACTTCTTGCCAAGCTGATTAATGTCCCTTGGCAGAAGTAGTTACCATGCCTGCTTGGGATCTGTTCACCATTTCACTGGAATATGATGCATCAAATTGAATAGCTGTAGCTCACATACCTTGTAAAATGCTGATAGTTTGAAAAATACTGATAACTGCCACCTTTTTAGAAAGCATGTGTTTGTGGGATTGATTTTTTAAATGCAAGAACATCATCAGTGCTCTCGCTCGTAATGCCACCTCTGTGTATACCTGCAAGGCCAGACTTTTATTAATGAGCTCAAATGCAACATTACACAATTCTCCAAAGAATTAAAGGCTGCAACACTCTTAATAGCTCCAGAGTGGTTATAAGAAAAGGAGGATAATTATTTTTTTATAATGAAACCTCTTAGCCATTAATAATGCAAACCACTTCAATGTTTAAATATTCACAGTTCTTTTAAAGCTGCTGGAAATGGCAGTGCCTGGACCTGGTGTGCTGGGGCACCAGGACACCCTGGCAAAAAGGGGCAGCTGAGAGGGGCAGGTCAGGGGGTTTCAGCCACACAGGCATCCTTCCCTCCCCTGCAGCCCGTGATCCTCACAAACATCAGCCCACAGGTCACAGCTTCCCCTCTGCCTCCCTGCACTCACCCCGCTGTGCAGCTTCAGAAAGGAACAGGGGACTGGCTCCATCTGGGGTCCCCTGCAGCCCCCCAGGCATCCTCAATAACCTCAGCAGTTTATCTTGTCTGTTTTCTCAGTTTGGGTTTTTGTTATTCTCCAGGATTGTGTGAGTATTGCCTGGAGCAATGCAAAAGCAAGTGTTGCAGCAGCACAGCACCCTACAGCTGAGTAACAGTGCTAACACACACCACTGTGAAATGCCATTGTACTGAGGCAAACTGCTGCACTTGAAGCAATGCTGTGAATGAGAAACTGTACCTAGAGAATCAACTCCCAGGGTCCTCTGCAGTGGGTCTAGATTGAATCTGGAGTACCCAAAGCCTTAACAGAGCATGGAGATCCTGTGGCTGAACTCAATGCCCAACACTTACCTTCCTGTGGGAATAATGGTGCCACTTGCCAGCACCTTTGGGCTCATCCCCTCCTGCCACAGCCATGATGGCTGCACTGTTATGGCAGCCTGACTCCAGCCAGGCCCCAGTGAAGCACATCCCAGCTTGGAAGCCTTATCCAGATAATTCACAGAAAATAAAAGCTGTGACATGCTGAAAAAATGCCTGTACTATCAGGAAAGATGATTCCAAAGGCAGCTATAAAGGCTGACTTGTTTTGGGGATTTATTTGGTACTGTTGCATTTACCACTCAGCCTGTGGTTGGCTGTTTGTGTGTAAGATCTGAGGCTGTCAGATGTGCCCACAATGGGTTTGGACTGCCCAGGTACCTTGCCTTAGATCTTGTTACTAGTGTTCCAGCTTCCCATGGGCCTAATTTGATCAGGGAACAGAGCACATGAAGGATTCAGTTGCATTTCACTTCACCCACCTAGGGGCAAATAAGGCACAGCCAGAATGCTGTGGGCATGTTTTGCCAGAGCTCTTGCTGCCTCCTCTGACTGCAGTGACAATGTACTTACATTGTTCAGTCTCTCATTTCCCTTGCTTTTAGAATATGCAGCAATAAACTCCATGCTGGACCAGATCAACTCCTGCTTGGATCACCTGGAGGAGAAGAATGATCACCTACACATCTGCTTGAAGGAACTGCTGGAGTCCAACCGCCAGACCCGGCTGGAGTTCCAGCAGCAGAGCAAGCAGCTGAACTCGGGAGGGGACGTGCAGGGATCCCAGCCTCCTGCCTAGAGCCTGACCACACACTCGCAGCTGGTGTTGCTAAGGGGACAGTTACTGGTCACCAATTTAATGTAAAACTTGAATAGCAGAGGTGCCTCATGTCTGTTACTTGTTCCTTTCTGTGTTTGTATCCTGCCAATTGTCTCCGTGTTCTGTTTTCCTTTAGCTGTGAGACAGGTGCAGTAGCACAAGGGTGGCTGCAGGAGAGCTGGTTCTTTCTGCTCCCCAGCATGAGCCTGGCACTCACACTTGGTTAAAGCTGGTTGTAGGAAACCTGACGCCATGCAGGTAGTTTGCAGTCAGGCCCTCTTCACAAAGTGGAAAAATTCTCTCTGCTCTCTTTTCCTTAAATCCAAGCAAGGAGTATTATGGCTCTACCCCCTTCCCTCAGAAAGCACAGTCAGCAGGGGCTGTCCTGACTCCAGGCTTGTCCCTAAATGTAACTCTGGTGACAGTCCTGGAGAGGGAGGGCCTAGGCCAGCTGCTCCCTCAGCCACATTAACTGTGACGTATGAAATACTGGCACATGGTTCCAGATCACTGGACACTTCCACTCCATTCCAAGCAGATAAGCTAAGCTTACCAGGGTGATGTTTCTGACCACTGTAAGTGGGAGCTGCCCCACTCCTTCAGCTATCATTAAGGATTGAGGTGTGGAGAGAGGCAGAGCAGCCTGGTTAGGTCCCTACCACAGCATCAGCAATAGAGAGCAGAGCCCTCCCTGCACATCCTGACGAGGCACAAGAGGTCTGATCTGTAACTTTGTGATCCTGTCAGTTACATCCTAGAGCCAGCACTTTTGAAGCAAGTCTTACTGTTCTACTTATGTAGAGTTAAAGGAGTTTTTTTGAAAGTTAAAGAGGTTATTTAAAAGAAATCTGTTTTATTAAAATCAGTTTGAAACAATATTTGTTCCTGAGAGTCTCCACTCTAAGAACAGATTGGATTAAGCCTTGTAGGATTAACAAAGGACCAAGGTGCATGTTCTTGCCTAACTTAGGATTTGTCCAAGACTGCTTGTCCAACTGTGTGTCTTAGAAAGGAAAGTGTTCTGAGAAGCAGAATTTGGCAGAGTCACCCAAGAGATAAACATTATCTCTGCCTGGAAATGAAAATGAGAGGAACTGCAAGGAATTCTTAAATCTACAACCATCACTCCATGAAGTTTGTCCCCTATGTGGAAATCCCATTACCATCTTTCAGGTTCAACAATCCAAGCCTCAGTCTTTTCACAGAAATGCTGTATCCCAACTGTACAAGTAATAAGCAACACTATCCTGTATTAGACACGCTAAAGCCAGGCTTATTTATTCTTAAAATAAAAACAGCAGTAAAGTTGAAGGTTTTGCTCTATTAAAAGACTCAGAAAATAAACATTTCCAGCAAATATCATATGTAAAGGGCTCTCCTTTAAGGCCTCTATCTGGGCTTGCGCCTGGAAGAGCGTCTGCACCCAGCAGAGGTGAGACCGGCTGTCTCACCTTTGGCGAGGGAGGAAGGCTCTGCTGCTTCCTCCTGGCCTGCATCTGCTGCCTCGTTCTGTCCTAAGCCTCCTCCACTCCCTGGATCCTGGTGGTCGTCTGTGCCTGCCCTCTGCCTGGCTGTGTTGGCTTCTTCCTCACGTCCCAGTGACTCCCCTATGGTGTGGCTCTCCTCAGAGATCGGGCAGTCGGCACTACTGGCAGTGGACTTGTTCTCTTCCTGTAGACTTTCTTCTACAACCATGATATCACACACATCATCAGTCACACTGGCCAGGCTCCTGCCCTCTGGCCTAGAGATGGCCAGCTCACCCTTACCCTCCAGAGACCTTGAAGTTTGTTCTTGCTGGGCTGACAGCTCTGTGTCCTCCTTATCTATCCCACGATCCTCATTCATCTTGCTGGTATGTGCTGTTGTAGCAAGAGGCTGTTTTGGATCATCCAGCAATTGGGAGCTGGAGCCCTGGGAATGCAAAGGAGCCTCGGGATAGGCAGCTGTGGCACGATGCCTTGCTGCCTTGTATCTCTGCAAATACAAACAAACCAACGTGAGAGAGAAGCTCAGCTCAGCTCCTGTCACTGCAGCAAAGCAGCAGCTGGTCCAGGAACACCTGTACAAAAACAGTGGTGAGTGGCAGGGGCACAAGTGATCTCAGCAGCTCCTGGCCTGGCTGCTGAGGCTCTCAACAGAGAAGAGTCAGCTCCTGTGAGGAAAAGTGATATTAAAAACTGAAGTCCCTCGCATTAATTAATGCTGAGTCAAGTGCATGGCAGACCTGTGGCTCCTGAGACAGAAATCACAAACTGGTGACTTAGTCAGACTCAGGACTCTGTAGATGTAACAGTGCAAGTGACAGCTCCTGCTTCAGCTACTGCCAGGACACATACCCTGGACATGTGAGGCTCTGCTCAGCCCTCAGCTACTGGTGTGATTTAATATTTACCAGCCAAAGCAAGGCTTAAGCTGAAAGCTTAGTATTTCTTCACTCTGTTGATACAATCTGCAGGGTCAGTGGAACTGTTGACAGAAAGGCTAGGATATCCGTTATATCTTGTTACAAGTCACTGGGGTTTTCCACAGAGTAAAGGTAAACACATCATCAATAAAATGACTAATCTGCACTCACTATCATGATGAACCAGTAGAGGTCTGTAAAGAGATTAAAATGGCTACTATGCATGTTCTAGACTGGATTTCGGGAAAACAACTCGCTAGCTAACAGCAGGAACCCAGACTTCAATGCGCAGAGCATGACTTAGAGGAACAGACTGAACTCACTCTTTTCCATAGCAGTTCCCTTCATAATCAACTCCCTTTCAGCCGCCTGTTGAAGGGTTCCTTGAACTGGCACTAGCATTACACCTGACAATTTAGGGAAACAATTTTGAGCACAATGGCTTTCACCAATCTGCAATGTGGAATTACAGCACATCTGACAGACAGCTTTACATTGTAATTCAGTTTATCACTGCAGACTTGTTCTTCCTCTGTCCTCAAATCCTGGGATATGAACAATATCATATCACACTGGAATTAGATCAGTTGAGTCATATTCTACCCAAGCCTAAGCAGGTGCAGGCATGCAAATTGGTGTCCAGAGTGATGCTGTAAATTGGCTCAACAGCACAAGATTCTCTGCTTTGAAACCCTCTGCTGAGCTAGTCTGCTGAGAATACCCCAGCAACTGGCAGTGATTTAACTCAGACTGTGACAACCACAAGGCACCCAGGCAGCCAAGAATAATAGTTATTTGCCTGCAGATATGCAAGTCTGGACTCTTCTCATGAACTCCCCAGGTAACTCTGGCATGCATTTGAAGAGCATCTGATTTCAGCTCTAAGTGAGCCAAAAACTGACATAAGTGACTGCTACTGCAGTTTCACTCTATGCTGATCTAAAACAAGCCAGGGAAACAGCAAGTCCAATTCCTTAATTCCTGAAGTGACTAGCTGAAGGAGTGGGAGAGGATGAGCAACCATGAAGGAACAGCTGTAGTCTCCTCCCATTCCAAATCCAGTGCTCTGAGTGCTGGCAGAATTCTAAAGCACTCCACCCCTTCCTGAAGGCAGTGATGGCTGACTGGGAATAGTTTCTTCTGTCTGAAGACTAGGGAAAAGCCATGTAGTTTTGGGGGTTTAGGGGTGTGTGTCTGTGTACGCGTGTTTAGGGTTTTTCAAAAACACTATTAAAAAAGGTGATACGGAAGCACAGCAGTTTTTGGGAATAGACTGTGGGTGCAGGCAGAGGACAAAGTCGATGTGGGAGCGTCCCTCCTCACCAAAGACAGGGAACAGCGCTCTCCCATACGGGAGGGCCCAGGCAGTTGTCACAGGATAGGGCAGAAACAGTGCAAGCCCTGCGTACCCTCCACAAGCACTAATCCAGGCCCCTCACCCCCTGGCAAGTCAACAAGGACAGAACAATGGAGGCAGATTCCAGGCCAGCCCAGTAGGAAAAGCTTTAGATACGAAAGCAGCAAGGGGCAATATGGCTTCTTTAGGTGGAGCCAGAAAAGCAAAGGAACGGCATCAGTTTGCAGAGCTTTGTGCTAAGGAGTTTCTAGGAAAGGGTAGCAGACAGAGACTGACAGACAGACAGGCTTCCTCTTGCAGGCTGACCCTGGGGACAAACGGACTCTCACCAGCTTGTAGGTTCTATCACATAAAGAGTCTGTAATGGTAAATTTTCAGATTTCTAAAGTATCTGATTTTACTGGGCCTCTTCCTGGATGAATCACACCCACACTTTTGGCTAAAGGAGCTGTTCTTGCAGTATCACACCTGGAGATACGTATGCACCAGCTTTCTTTACAAGGAACAGCCTCTCTCTCCTGCTGAATCCCACCTTGACCAATCTGTAATCTAACAGAGAAGAGGCCTAGACTAGATGACAGACTCCACAGGTTCAGCAAACAGAGCGGACACTCTGAGGAAGATTCCCAGCCAGAAACAGGCAAAAAGATGACAGCAGCAGTAGCTGGGAAGCAGGACTTGATTGGTTTTAGATCTACAAGGGCCAAGGGAGACAAAGACAGAGCACACCAGGAGAAAGCTACGGCATAATGGACACCAAGGATGATGGAAATGAGCTGGAGACAAGACAGCTAACATGGTGGATTTACTGGAGAGACACGCACAGGGGGTAACAAATGCCAGGCCATGCAATCGCCAAAGGGTCTAACCTGAAAGTTCTCAAAATGCATCAGGGACTTGCAGTGTGCGAGCCGGGCAGCGGAGTCGCTATGGTAGAATTTGTGACACAGCCTGCAGAGGTAACCTGCGACGGGGACCAGAAAATCCAGGCCTGCGAAACGGGAGGGGAAGGGAAATCACAGATCACATTGAATGGAACTCAAATAATGAAAGCATGTTAAAAGGGAAGGGGGGTGAGGGTAAAAAAGGAGAGGTGGGAAGCTTTGCTTCTGTTAATCAGGGATTTGCAAGATGACTTGCTGAATATCTCGTCTTACCATGGAATGGCTGTGGTTGATATTCAGAGAGAAATCTGGCTGCCAGAGCAAAGAAACTACACAGAGCGTTAAGGGGGGAAAAAGGGAGAAAAGACTACAATGGAAAACTACAGAGGACATGTGATCTAATGTAATGGGATCAAACCAAGCAGAAGACAGCAGGCGCGCAAGAGGAACACGCAGAGAACATTCACAGCATGAATCATTATTCCATCTGCCACACGATAGTGGAAGGTTACAGCGATATGGAAGATTCGTGTAAACAGAGCTCTCCTTGGGCACAAAACAGCCTCTGCAGAGCTGCCCTCCTCAAACACGAGTGGCCTTTAGGGGGTTGAAGTCAGTCGCTTACAGGGTGGGGACCAGACACGGCCATCTGGAGGCACCACTGCCCACCAGGCCAGCAGCATGGCTGAGGAACTGCTCGGTACAGCGTGGGGGTTCTGAAGCAGAGGAAACATGCACAGTTTGGGTCTAGCAGAGAGCTTGATACTGTCAGTGATGCTCAGTATCTCTCTGCAAGCTGTATTTCTGTTGGAAAGCATTCCAATCAATATGCTTTCCGACTCCATCTTTCCAGAGCATCCCTCATTTGCTACCTACTTTCTTCAGTACTCCTGCCCTGCTTCTTCCATGTCCTACCTTAGAAATGTATCTGGCTCTCATCCTTCTTCAAAGCAAAAGGCAGTTGACAACCATCAATCACATCCTTATGTTTTATCACACAGTAATAAAGAAACATCCTGCCCTCAGGAGAGGTTCTTCTCCAGGCTGCAGTGACCTGCACCAGTCCAGTGCAGATGCTGGAGCACCATGGCCCAAGAAGTCATTATAACAGTGGGTAGAGACCATCCCCTCCTACAGATACAGCATGTGCCCAGAGAAGGCTCTGTGGCCCCTTGTGCTTAACTCTGCTTGCTTACCATAGGCTGTGTCTGGACAATACTTCTCACTTTCTTCGTAATCCTCCAAAGACACTTCCTTCAGCCCAGTCTGGAAACCGAAAGAACATTAGTGCCTACTGTATCTATGGCAATTGCCAGGCTCTTGCATTTTTCTGGTAAGCATGGGATCAAAACAGAGGATTCACATACCACAAGAGAGAGAGCTGCACAGCCTCTGGTCAGGGGCAGATGCAAACCCCAATGTCAGCAGACCACTTCATTACAAGGGTTAAAATCACCCCTTGCACTCAAGCCTGAAGGAGCTTAGCCATGTACCTCCTCCTTGGTAACTGCTCTCTACTGGGAATTTATTTGTCAAGATGAACCTCTACACATTTGCTATCACACAGCTACTGCTGGGCTGTTCAAAGAGACTATGTCAATACTGCTTTCAGCTCCTCAATAAGGTTAATGTCTGAAGACAGCACAAGCTTTACAGCACAGCAGAAACACCTTCATGTATTTCACACATAGACCCTGATTCTCTTCTGCACCACCCTGTGCCCTGGAAGAACCCTAGAGTCCCACCCTAGTGCTGTGCAAGGTTTAGCAGACTGTTGAAAGCCTGAGCTCAACCAGCCAAGACCAACTAAGTCATTGGATCCCACAGCAGGTTCTCATATAGGTCATCCCTTCTTTTACACAGCTTACCTGCTTGGCAGCAGAATCCTCATTCTCCATCAGCACTACATCACGGTCTTCCTCCTCACCAGCTCCTTCCTCCTCCTCCTCTTCCTCATCATCATCTTCAAAACAGCCAACGGCATCCACAGTGATCAACTCCTCTGAATCTTCTGGGCTCCCCAACTCCTTCTCTCCTAGCCTAACCTGGGAGGTACAGAAAAGAAAGATCGGATCAACTTTGCACTCACCATTTAACCAAGGCAGAGCCCAGACTGAGGACAGGTTGTATGTGATGAGCAGAAGGGACAGCAAGAGGGGCATAAAGCTCTCTTAGTTCTAGACACATCCAACACCTTCTCCCTTTTTCACTCTATTTCTTTCAGCACTAATAACTGAAGTTCAGCAAAAGACGAAAATTAAAACAGGGCTGGAAGAACTGCACATCTTCCTTTCAGCCCTGCAGTCGTCAGGGAAGCAGAAAGTTAATCCTGCTCTATGTATCTCCAGGCAGTGTAGCTGCCTCCAGACCTGCAGAGCTCTCCACCCAGGCAGTATTATTACCTCTTTGGCTTTCTGTTTATGCTCAGGGGACTTCATATGCTCCACAAACTTGCGAGGAGTCTTGAAGTGGCGGCTGCAGACAGTGCAGAAAGGACGAAGCAAGCGTTTGGCCAGCTAAGGAAAGAGGGACAATTCCATAAGTCACAAGAGGCCCTGCTTTGGAGGAATGCAGATGAAACAAACTCAGCCCCACATCCTGGGAGACCACAAAGAAAATAGTCTTTTCAGCAGAAAGGACTCACTAACTCTTATCCACCAAAAAGATGAAAAACAAGCAGAGCAAAAATAAGTCTTAAAAGAGGTGTTGCAGCACTTCTTCCCTAAAAGTCAATAAATACACTGGCCTGTCTGAAGTTTATATTAAAGAAGCTGCCCACCAATTCCTCCATTCAACTGATTAGGTGAGTATGATAAACTATATTTAAGAAAATGTAATTTTCTTAAGAATTACACACTAGAGGTGCCTCAGGCCATACTAACACATCATGACAACTGGAAGCTCCAACAATGCCACAGGCGGGAGACAGCACTGCAGAGCCCTTAGGGAGGGAGTTACTGGCAGAACTTTATGTGCATCCCTCCCCTTCAGTCACTTTTCCTTTGCTGCCTGGGGAGCAGGAGATGCTACACACTTCCAGTTAATCCCCACACAAAAGGTCAGTGCTAAGTGAAGTCCATGCTATGGCTGTTACCTTGTGCTCCTGGGTCCTGCGATGTTTGATGAGGTCCCCTGTGAAATGCACCTGACACGTGTTACACCACCTCTGCTGGGTCTCTCTGAAGTGACAACAGAGAGAGCTGTAAGTCACACCTTCTTCATCCTCCGTGGAATACTGCAGTTAGCAATCTGTCCCTGGAATTGTTTTCTTCACATTCCTATCTTTACAGGCTTGGATTTATCTTCTCTCCTTCTCACCCACTTATAGGTTGCTTTAGCTTGTGCTCACAGAAATGCACCAGATAAAACAGGTCTCCTACTTAATCCACTGTATTAAAAACTACACAGGTTTTTACTCAGATGTCAACTCTGGCATCCTTCAGCAAGATACAAAGTTGCCTGAAGGAGTTTAAGGCCCTTGAAACCAGAGGGGGTTTGTACCTTACCTAAAACTGAGAGGCGCCCTGGCGCAGTGAAAAATTTTAGAACTCATGTAGGGCTACATTCAGATTGAATATTCTACTGTAGACCAGCACTTACCCATCTTTTCCTGCTAGCACCTTCTGCTGTTTCACCATGGGCAGCAGTGAAACAAAACAAACATTGCTCATGTGCTGAATCTCCCCAAGTCGCTGCTGGTGCTGAATTCCAGCCATGTGGGATTGGAAATTCTGAAAGAGAGGTTAGAGAAAAATCCTTTTAAATTTATCCAAAACATAGAAAATAATAGGTATGAGCTATGCTTTCCTTTCTTTTGACTGCTGTTTAACAATGAAATATAAAAGCTTAAGACCATGGCTGCCTGTGGATCCACCCACATTCTCTCTCTAGCAGGTTGCTTGCCAGCTCTCAGGAGAGGTTTATTTTATCTGCATACTTGTCATCATTTCTTATGTTCCTTGTTCCTAAAGCATGAGCTCTTGCTAACAAGTCCCCTTGGCAGCAGCCATCTAATTCCCATCTCCTGACCACCTGGATCCCTTTCAGACCTGTGCATTTTTACCTGCTGACTGCAGCAATTGGTCTTGCAGATATAACAGTAGAATTTAAGGACTGATTCTGGGTTGGGATCAGCTGTGCCCACATCGCAGGCCCAGTGCCCTGGTTTCAGAGCTGTTGTACTGATAGCTCTGCTCTCACTGCTCTGCTGAATAGTCACTTTCAGTGAACCTCCAGAGCTCAACACCTGCCAAAAGAAAGAGTAAACATTCAATCCCTCAGTAGAAGACTCTAAAAATTACACCTGCTTTTTCTTTGTCACCTAAGCTCTTTACCCTTTAGGAAAATGCACTTAAGCTTGAACCCACAGGAGGCTGATCAGAAGGACTCTCACACACACATCTCCCAAAGCTGCTAAATCAGCGATCCCTGTGTCGTAGCACCAGCCCTATTAGCACAGATGGTTGTTTCTGCAGCCTCTGTATGATCCAGTCTCTGGGGACTGAAGCCACAAACAATTGTTGCTAAGGGACACAATCAGCTCATCAGTTTCTTCACAGCAAAACTAAATCCTACTCAGCAGAACACCTGATGGAGTCAGCATCTCAGACACGGGCAGAATGATACATTTGATCACATCAATAAATGTCTCCAATTATGGGCGACTGTCAAGTCTGATTCACACCTGAGGTTAAATCTTTGTCTGCTCACAGCTTTACACAGCCTAAGGTCCTGATTTAAAATCCAGTATGAGTGCCACGTATTTCACGCAAAAGTCTCTCAGATTGCATCTTTTAACACCACCTGAATCTTTTTACACTTGCTCTCCAGCAATATGAAAGATGTCTGCAGCTATGGCCCTTCATACATGGAGTTTTAAGTAACTCTTTCAATTCAGCTTTCCATCTTTCCAGCTGAATACAAAAATCTTAATGAAGGCCCCATCCATGGGCAGCAGCAGGTAAGGAACAGGCCAGCAGAGGTACAAAAGCAGCAAGTCAGAGCAGACTGCGTGCTAATTGCAGACATATTATGCCTTATTGCCAGGGACAACAGCTTCCAGCAGGAGACAGAGCTCCAGACGTGGGTGCCAGCTGGTTCCCAGTGGCAACGGGCTTCTCCAGGATGGAGGGGGAGGTTGTATGTTCTGCACCACCCCTGCATGGAGCGGTGTCTGCTCACCTCAGGAGCCTTCGGTTCCTCAGAGAATTTCCTCTCTCTGGAGAGATCTTCAGCTGCGTACTCCTTTGCATTGTCTGTACCTGAGAAGGGAGAGTCCTTTTAGCAGCCTTAAATCAAAACAGCAATGACAGGAAAAACAAAGCAGCAGGTGAGTGAAGTCAGGGAGCTTTCCTCACAGCACTGCTGGCCATAAGCCAGTTCACAAACCTTCCTCCTTATCTTTTATCCTTAATAAAGACAGAAACATCCACTCACTTGCTTTTGACAAGTAATAGGTATTAGGGGACAAAGTTTGGATTTGGTTCCTAGATTTCATTCTCCTTTCCCCACCCTGTACAACTGGGGGAAGAACATTTCTGTAGACCCATGAGACCTACAGGTGCAGTTCCAGCAATGAATGCCCTAGAAGTTAAAATCACAGGATTCAGCAACTCACCATCATCTTGGACATGGGTGCATGAGACTTCTGCTTTCTTGCTGTCATCCTCTAATGCAGACTCCCCAGCCACACTTTAGGGATATCAAGAAAAGTACCTTAATTACCATCTTACAGACAAGAGTTTCAAAAGGCACACCAAGGCACAGGCTGGGGTCTAACCTACCACACTTTCCACTAAACCCCCAAATCAATAAGCTACTGGAAGTGGTATTTCAGGCAAGAATTTGGCAGAAATAAATAAAAATAATGTAGAGTGGGTGTTCTGGAATGGATTCAGAAACAGCAACCAAATAATCTGGACAAGAAGGTTACAACTGATTTTTTGGTTAGCTGCCCTCTCCTGCAAGAAGCCTAAAGGAAATTAAGTTCATACAAGAAATATTCTTAGTAAGAGCTCTAAGAGCTCTCTCCTGTCATGACTGGTGACCTGTAGGGAAATTGGAACACCTGCTCCTGGCTGCTCAGTGCATGACAGAAGACATTCTATCAGAACTGAAGCAGAGTTCTCCATGGTGCCTTTACAGGGATTTCACCACAGTTGCCTGTTCTATTCATACCAGTCATGTTTCATTTCAGAGTCCCTACAGCTCTGCTTGTGGGGGAAGTGAAACTCTACAAGATGCAAATCAAATCTTGCTTTCTTTTATTTGGTATTGGTGATCTGCTAAGGACAAAAGCACTCCTGACTACTGAGAATAAATGTCTGACTTCCAGAGGGTACAAAGTGCTCTCTGCAGTCTCTTTCTCCATCCCCCATTTTTCTGTCAGGACTAACTTTCCACCATGACTTGACTGTCTGCTCTGAGGGCGGCTCAAATTCCCACCTGCTGGTGTCCTTCTGCCAGGAGGGAGCAGCTCCTCCTGCACAAGCAGGACAGTCGATAGCGCAGGTACCGCGGCCCGCTACCCCACCACACACACCCCGCATGATTTAGCAGATTGATAAGAGATAATGGAACTGGGTTACACAGCTATGAATATGCAGCAGGGTTTGGGCACTGCAAACACCAATTAAACAACAGTGGCTGGAATTAACATTATTTGTCAGGTGCTGCCAGCAGGCTCAATGCTAACGGTACCACATACAGATGGTGCCAGCACTGAGGGCGAGGGTTTGCAGCCTGAACTGCAAACCTAAGGAGCAATCTAAGGGAGCAAAAGCCACCACGAGCATGATTTAAAGAGGAAATGGTATTCTATGGATACTTGTCATGCCATGCTAGAAGTGGGTGTTCAAGGAGGATTTGAAGATGATGAGTGCTTTCTGCACTGGAATGAGGATGTTGTTCCAGGTGTACAGATGGTACATAGGAGCAAAGGCAGAAGTGGGAAAAACCTGAAATGAAGAAGGAGGCTGGTATTCCTGGCTAAAGGGAAATGGAACAATGAAGCATGAAACACAAGTTTATGACATAGATGGGGAAATGCCCTTGTCATCTGTGAAAGGCAGTATGAGAACGGTAAATTATTTTTTTCATAAATCCATCATCTGTTCATTGGAAGACACCAGAAACACTTCAAAAAAAGCTAAGGAATAATCTATTCTAGGTAAATACCAGCCATAATATATGCATCAAATCTGGCAGTCCCTAACTGCAGCTTAGGAAAGAATTTTCCTAATAGCTGGCTTGCTGCAGTGAGAGCTGTCATTCCTCAGACTTGATTCTTGTTTTCAGTGCATGTAACAGGACTTTGATTAATACCCTGCTAAATATTAATGTAATTAAAATTAAATTAGCTTTGGCAAACAGATTAACAAAACATACACTCAAATGTATTCGACCTAGCTTTAATTGAATTTATTCACTTTCTTGCTAATCATAACTCACGATGGTCCCTGAGCACACAATATTTATCACTCTTTAATGTTTTACTTTGATGTTCAGATATTACCTTGATCATGTAATCCTGGAATATTCCCCCTAAAGCTATCCATTAATCTGTAATCTACAGATGGGAAACAGCGAGGTGAGGAAACTTGTCCAAAAGCAGGCGGCGAATGCCTAACAAGGAAGGTAAGAGGGCCCAGGAGTCCTGACTCATCGTCGTTAACATATGCTGGAGAATTCTCAAGTCGGTGCCTACAGAAATCTGTGTTCGCTCCTTCCTCTTCTCCCTCCACACCAGCCGAGGGTGACAGTTCTGGGAGAGGAGCAGCCCGGTGCAGATGGCAGCGGGAACTCCGCGAGGTGCCTTCCCACTAGATGGCAATGCAGCCCTGCCTGTCCCTGCCGCGCCCTCGGGAGGCCGGGGGAGCCGGGATGGGCCTGCCAAGGCCAGCCTGCCGCGCAGCCCTGGGGGATAATAGGATTGCCTTTGTCTATTTTTACCCAACAGACAGAGATACTGGCAAGGCAACCTTTGCAGAAGGGACACGGAACTCAATGCTCATGGATATAGGCTTGGATAATAGGGAGTACTGATTCCTTTTCCTTTATCATTTCTCAAAATAAGCTACCCTCTCGTTACCTGCTGTAACCTAACACATTCCAAGGCTTTCCCTTTCTGCTCATTTCACTTTTTTGACATTTAGGGAAGAAACTTAGAGAAATACACCAGAATAGAAATAAACCTCTATGCTTTTAACAAGGATCCTGGCAGCATAATACACAAGCAAATTCAGCTTTGCTGCATCTCTCAGTTTTCATTCTCATAATTGGATCACCCTCAGCAGAGACCCCACAACACCCAGTATCTCAGCAAGCACTACAATATTTTTCTGAACTGTTCACAAGCATCTGAAATACCTCTTATATGCTAGACATCAGGCCAATAGAGTATACAGCCCTAATTATCAAAAAATAAAATCAGAAAATAAAATAATTCTAACTCAGTAACTATCTCAATACCCCATTCCATAAATACCTCTTCAGTCTTTTTGCTGCAGGCTCAGTGTTCAACACAGACTCTGTTGGAGTTCTTGGCTCTGCAGGAACACAGAAGGAGATTTCCTTAGCAAAACAGACCATGCCACCTTGAGCATGTTCCATATCTGAATGGCAAATGCCAATGAGCCTCTATTAGAGCACATAATACTAAATACCTGCTTATTGTGAATTTATGAGCTGCTCTGACAAGGTTACATAATGACCACAAATATCTGCATTTCATTGCAATGTCATTGTATGAGGTGTTGGCCAAAACAAGAAATTATATTCGTATCTACTAAGTGGGTCGCAGTCCTGTACCAAGGTGACAAGAGCCATGATCATGGGAACATTAATATGAGCCAAGGTGGCACATCCACCTGACAGCAACCAGTTAATAAGACAGTTTTCACTGCTGCATGTTCCCTGGTCACAACCTCATCAAAGCCTGCAGTTTTAAATCACGCACGCTTCAGTCAGAAATGACATTCCCACATCTGTGCTGTATCTGACATTAAGATATTCAGTGCCACCAGTTTCTGTTTTGACAACTAGGGCACCAGGACTTTCAACTCATCTCTTCCCTAGCATGCTGATTGTAACTGGTTCTGCTTGATGTGTTTGGCTGCATGAGATGTTGACTTCAGCATGGGTAAGGCAATGTGGAAGCTTTAATTTCAGACCCCGTTTTCTTTTTTTCCCCCATCTTAAACAGAGCCAAGTGTCAAAGTGACTTCTGAGAGGTTTCCATGCAAGAGAAATGGAGCAGGCTCATGAAAACCCCAAAAATATTCAGGTAAAAGTGGTACATGAAGCACATAGCAGAGGGCTATCACAAGCAGTTGAAGTATTTACAATTAGAGAGAAACATAGTTGATTTTAAGCCTAAAATCATCTCCAGCTTTTGCTGCAGGACTAGTCAAGAGAAGTTTATCATATTTGCAAGCAGTTGTTTCACTACAGGCCCTCCCCTTACCTGTGGATGGTGAGGAATTGTTGTGCTCTGACCCTGCTTGCATTCCCTCTGGAATTTCCATTTTCTCATCACCTTGTGTCTGAGATGAAGAACCAGGATCTAGTTCCCTCTTCCTGTCAGGAACTCTCTGGAAGTCCTGCAAAGGGCAGAGAGAGTCACTGCCAGCTCTTAGTCCTTAACACACACTGCCTAAAGCACCAGAGTTTTACTGTGGGGCATGAACAGGAATTCCAGCACGTGATAATGGAAAGGAACAGATGGTTTATAATGGACTGTCCTGCTTAAGGCGAGTTTACATGGTCAGAGAACAAGGCATTTCAGTTCCACAGGACATGTCCCCAGTGCTTTAAGCAGCAGCTGTAGGAAATCCAGCTGCTTGCAGAGGGTAGGGTCATGCTAGAAGAACTCTGGCAAGAGGTGCACGGGCAGGGAAAAAGATAATCCAAGAAAATCCCTCTTCTTTTGACTCTGCAGGGCAGCCCAAGAGTGCGACTTTACCTTGTCCACCCCATCTTTTTGACAGAATGGGATAAAATATGCCAAAGCTAATCTAAGAGAAGGCAAGTAGCAGTCAACCCAAGAATCATTTCTAGGATACAAAAGAGGTCTTAATGATGGAAAGTAAGGTCTTTACAAAACAAGAATTGTAGATTTTACAAAACCCACAAAGATAAATAGGAGTCTGATCTTAAAGAGTGGGAGAACAGCCTAAGGAGGCAGAGTGTCCATAGCAGGAGCAAGTTGTTTGGGAACAACAAACTGCTTTGGAACAGCAAAGCACTTAGCCAGGATTCCTTCTGTTGTAATTACTTTTAAGCTGATACTTCTAAAGGCTCCTTTTATATCCTAGGTTTAAACAGTTCTATCATGGGGAATTCTCTCTTGGGCAAGTAGTGACAAGAAACCTTTGTATCATAAATGTAAATACAGACCACAAAAGCCTTTGGGATGCAATGATTTCTGCATTTCTGTGTCAGCAGCGTGGTGCAAAACATTATTTTCTTTGTAAGGCTCTCTCCCTTCTCCTCTGTACTCCACCTACCACACAGTCAA
This sequence comes from Thryothorus ludovicianus, assembly GCA_013397245.1. NCBI lineage: Eukaryota > Metazoa > Chordata > Aves > Passeriformes > Certhiidae > Thryothorus > Thryothorus ludovicianus. Next base: position 220,926 of record VZTB01014652.1, on the reverse strand, counting down.
CAGCTGCAAGTGTAAAGGGAGCACAAAGCTCCCCAGCAGTTGGAAACCACAATCCCACCTTGCGAAAGATCCGGCTCTGCCGCTGGAATGGGAGGCTGGGGAAGCCCAGCCGAGTTGGCTTTAAGGAGACCCCTACAGGTGGTGGTCCCAGGAGGGAATGTCTTGTAGCCTGAGGGAAGAACTGCTGCAGTGCTGGCGCTGTCATGTTAAATCCACGCAGGTTTCCTACAAATGCAAGCACAGCGTTTCACCACCCTGCACTGTGCAAAGGAGAGAGGAAATCTTCCACCTGAACAAGCAGCAGGTAGAGAGGAAGGGCTCCTCTACACATGACCCTGTCCTTTACTGGGCACTGTATAGGAGCTCTGGGCTCTACCCCCTTCAGCACACAGAATGATTTGATGTGATAGCAACCATTACCGTGGATCAGGCTGTTTAATTAAATTGTCACTCCAGGCAAAGATCATTAGAGCAATTATTTGATCTGAGCACATTAGCTCTCATGTTTGCAACAAACAAGGTCTTGTTTTACAAAAATTCTCTGTAAAAAAGGAAAATTTACCCCACATTTCTGCAGCTGACTGCCCATACCATAGCATGGAGCTCTTTAACACAAGTCACTAACAGCAATTCATTTAAAACAACACTCAACTTTTAAAAAAAAATCCCACAGTCCTCTCTGCCACCTGGTTGTCATGCAAGCTCAACATGTCAACCTCAACTCTGACACTTGAGACTCTGCCATTTCCAATTATAATGCTCTGCTTTCTGAACAGTTCAGCATCCACAGACTATTAACCAAGTGTCAAAAATTTCTTCTGAAGACAGTCCTTGTCACCCCCATTTCAGGGGTGAGGGAATGGAGGGGCCCAGATGCCTCAGCTAAATCCTCAGAAACCATCCATCATTCAGGAAATCTGGACTTAAATTGCCATTTTTTCACTCTCATTTGAATTAGTGCATACTCCAGCCTTTTAGCAGCTGTCAAAACAGGGCAGCAAAGTTTGGAAACAGGCACCCAACATCTGAAAAATCAAGCTACAGTGTTAAAAGCCTGCAACACAATAGGAAGTACTCCCTATGTATTCAAAAGCAATCTAATCTATTATTGCTTCCCATATATAATCCCTTACTGTAAAAGGGCATAGCTATATAATTAAAAGAAAAATCTATCACAGGAAAACATCTGCTCTTGGTTTGATACCTTTAAAGAACCACACATCTCTTTCAATTTCAAGTATTTATCTTTTCCTATTCCCACTGCTGAAGCCACACATAGCCAATGAATTATTTATGCTGATGCTTCCCAGGGACAGAAATGGCACAGCATCAGATATTCTTACATGTAACCCAAACCTGAATGGCCAAAAACTTCATATCACTAAAAAAGGGCCACACTGGACATTGGTAACCATATTCTATGTTATCTGTGGCTACCTGAGGAAGGTTATTGAGAGAAGTAACAGCTCCATGGAGAGGTGAGGAGCAGCAACACTAAGACAAAGTGCATGTGAAAGTGTTCATTAACATATCTTATCCTGCTCTATCTAATTAGCCCCAGGTCCTTGGCACACTATTCAAATACAACTTCTCAATAAAAGATTCAGGGAAAAACGTCAGCTGACTGCAAATGTATCTAGAAGGAGCATGGCTGACTGAAGGCTGGAGTCACAATTTCTCCTGACAAGGTTATATGTACACCAATCATCAGAGCATGGCTTCTCCTTTCTCACTGTCACTTTCCCTTCAACCTGAGAGAGATCTGTGGAGAGCCACTGGAGTCACTAGAGAGCCCTCTCGTTAAATGGGCAAGAGAGAACAAAAGGAGAGTTAACGACATGCAGAATAAATCTTTTGTCTTCACATCTGGGCATGATTCACAGGCAAGGTAGAAATTGCAGGCATTAATCTGGACCAGGCACTTGAAAACTATCCCAGGTACCGATTTTCTGTGTTGAAAAGAACTGTCAGGTTAAGACATAAATAAAAACATACCTTTATTCCTGTTATCTTTACATTAGTAATGCTGTTAATAAGGCAGCTTCAAAAATTTGTTTTGAAAACACAAAAAGAAAAGGAAAATCCACTTGTGGAAACACAATAATGGAAAGACAGAAAAATTACCCAGCATAGAAATTACAGTCATTTCAGGAAATCAAAATTTCACAATACAATTGACACCCAAACCATCCTCTAGCTCAGTATACTCTATTTGTTTATACTGCACTAAGTTTGGACAAAGACAAGTATCTACTGCAAACAAGGTTAGTGTGTATGTAACAGATAATTAAATAAATTGCCTTAACCTTGTAACCAAGAAAGACAAACAAATAATCAAAATCTCAGTATTTTATCTGAATAAATTGATGAAAAAAATACTTGCTCCATCAAGCTTAAAAGGGAAGGCATGTATTTAGTATCTAACCTGATACCTCCTACAGCTATTCCCAGTTGTGAACAGTTGGGCACACACGATTTTCAACAACTGAAGAACCTCTGTTCTGAAGACTACAGACTAATTTGGGGAAAAAAAAAAAAAAAAAAAAAAGGACGGCAAATGGAACTGCCAAGCACAAGAACTGCACTGGTTCAGCAGGAAATAGCCATGGTATGGTTTCAGTCCAAGAGGATGATTAAATAACTCCAGTAAGTAAGCGTTTCCCATAACGACAGTACCTTGCATCTGCTGCATGAGTAAGGCCCGCTGAAGCATAGGATTGGCATTGAGCAGCGAGGGCTGATTTGTTGCCCGTAAGCTCAGCATCTGTTGCTGCTGCGGTGGAGGCAAACCCCTGGAAAAGAAGGCATCAATCATGAGAACCCAATGAAAACTCCACCCTTCCCTTCCAGGCACCTAGCAAGCATGAAACAGGGGAGCAAAGAGCTGAAAGGCTGACATGCATGCATGAAAAGACACCATGCACTGGCACTGTATCCTCTGTCCTCCACTCTCCTGGAATTTCCAAAGCTGACAGATTGTCTATCAAAGAATTTGAGGTCAGAGACAACTCCTTAGCACCAAGCCCACATAGAGCCTCCCAAGCAGCACAAAAAAAGCCCAGGAGCTGACTGCAGTTCTACAGAATTATGCAGCACCCGTCAGGAGAAATGAGTGATCTAGATCATCAGCTACATTTAACACGACAACAAAAAAGTTCTAAAAAACAGGGAGTTTTCGCAGTAGCTTAAAGCTCATTTTCCCAAAATCAACACCTCCCACACGGAGCCAGACAGGTCAGAACTGTCAGTGGTGCCCCCTAACTGCAAGAACCAGATGGAAAAATAAACCACGGCCTTCATATTTAAAACACGAGGAGGAAGAAGCAGCAGGGAAGAACTCTCCAGTTCTAGGGAGGGTGGAGCAGACGCGAGAGAAAAGTCTGAGGAAACTGGCAGGCACTTCTTCAGGCGATTGCAAGGTCAGGCCCACCTCTATGCACGCTGCTGACACAGCTAAATCTGTCAGAGCTGAAGAGAGGTACAAACACGATCGAAATATCCACCCTGACAAAAAAACCCCAGCCCCTTTAACAGAATTCACAGCAGCTCATCTTCACATTTGCTGCTCTAGATTGTTCCAGTCTCCAAGCCGAGATATTTATACCACAAAAATCATACTTTTAAAGGTGTAAAATGCAGCCGTGCTATCTAGCAGTCAGCCCCTTACTGGCATTTTAAGTGCAGCTTTTTTTGTAGCATAAAACATATAAAAATGGTAAAAAGATTTACAGGTTCATATTTCTAGTAAAACAGAAAAATTCCCACGCTTACATCAGAGACAAATGCCTTATAAGGATAAAGCAATATAATTCCTTTAAAAATGAATTAACTTTCTTCCTAAATTCACATCCCATTGTTTTGAATTCGCAAAGAATAAGGCTTTAAAGATAACAGTAACAGCAAATAAAAGCATAATTTCAGAGAATTTGTGTTGGTTCTACAAGTCTCAGCTCATCGGGGACAACTGCTCCTTATCTAAGTTGTTTCACATCTTGCATTTTTTAGGAAAACCGTGGTTATTTTTTGGCAAATGTCCTTTCCCCTTTCACAAACAAAACACGATTTCCTCCATCCCCTCCCTGCCCCACCGCGTTCAGCCAAAGCCTAAGCGCTGGTGCCGCTGCAGAAATAAGTTCAATTATCGCACCCTGACCAGCGGACCCAGCCAGAGAAAGCAAATAAATAAACAGTTTAAGTCCAACAATGAAACAATAAAGTGCTCGTGTCTGCTGAGGGCGGCTCTGCTGAGTGCTGTGTTTCTGCAGGAGAAGGCGTTTTCCCCGAGCCGCGGCTGCCCTGCCCGCCCCGAGGGGCGACGCTGGGCTCGGAGCTTCCACCCACCCACCGCTCCCACACGGGCTGCCCGGTCACCCGCGGGGACTCCAGCCCCGGAGGGCGGGCAGGGCTCCCCGGAGCGCTAAGGGCACACGGCAGGACCCCACGGGGGCCGCCGCCCTCCCCGCCACAGCCCCGGCCCCCTCGGTGCCTCCAGGCTCCGCCGCGATCGAGGCCCGCGCCCCTCAACCCCCGCCCGCTTCCCTTTGTCGCCTTCCCCACCGGGGGAGGGCAGCCCCGCACCGGCCCCGCCGCGGCCCGGACGGACGGAGCGCAAGGAGGCGGAGGAGAGCGATCCCCCGGGACAGGCCCCGGATCCCCGGCCTCGCGTAGCGGCGCTTACCGGCCTCCCTGCTGCGCCGGAGGGTGGTGATGGTGCTGCTGCTGCTGCTGGAGGAGGTGCTGGAGCTGCAGCAGCTGCTGCTGGAACTGCTGCTGGTTGAACATGTCTGGGGAGCCCCGAGCGAGGCGAGCCTGAGACAAAATACGGGAGGGCGAGGGAGGCACCGGCTGCGGGGCTGGCGCGTATCAGCCCAGCAGCCATTGAGCAGAGGAGCCGCCGCCGCTGCCGCCCATTCATTCACTGAGCCGATCCCCCCCTGCCGCCTCCTCCTTCCCCCCGGGGTCATCGCAAGCGGCAGCCTGTGGAAGAGGTTTCCAAACCCCACCTCCCAAAACCCGCTCCCACCCTCCCCTGCCCGCGGCGCCCGCAGCGGGGCCGCGCCGGGACCCGCAGCCGCTTCCCGTCCCTTCGCCTCCTCCGACACTCACGGCGCAGCCCGCGGCGATCACCGCTCCCCGCCCGCCGCCTCCATCTTCCCGCCGGGGACAACAAGCACCTGCCTGGCCCCGCTCCCCGGCCCAGCCCAGGCGGGAGGCAGCTCCTTGGGCAGGGCTGCAGGACACGGCCGCCCCCGCGGGGCTGGGGATCGCCCCTGGAGCCTCCTCTCAGGTCGCTCCAGCCCGCAGCACCTCCATCCCTCATTCCCCGCGCATTGAGGTCCCCTGTCCCTCGAGAGGGCTGGGAGGGAATGGACACCATCTGCCCAGGGCTGGGCAGGGAATGGAATAAACTGATGCACAGGAGGAGCAGATGGCATCCAACAGCGTGGGCTTTCTGCTCTTTGTTTTTTTGGGTTTTTTTTTAAATAGTCCAGGGGAATCTTTGGTAACCATCTCACCGAGAAGATGGAAAAAACCCAAAGCAGCCTCTGGCCATTTGCTGTGGTCACATCTTGGCAAGCTTATCATGAGAACCTGGAAGAAAACAAACAGAGACTTCTGCAATATTGCTCTATGCTGTAGACTGAGATGACTTCTCTAGCAAGTCCATCCCCTTTTTTTTTTTTTTTCCTTTGTTTGTTTTGTTTGTTTTTTTTTTTTTGGCAGGGGCTGGGTTTGCAGCAAAACCTTTCCTGCATGGCCTGTTTTCCATAACAAAATTAATTTTAAGCCCTTTCAGTACACACAGGCTCTCTGTGAAAATATACTGTGACTATCACATCTTCTTATACTAAACCTCACAAGGACAAAGATACATTTCTGCTCCTTGCCATTCCAGAGAATCCATCCTGAAATAATTTACTTTATAGTCTTTTTATTCATGCCAATAAGGACCACTTGATTCATTAAAGTCCTTGGAATTGATTTTTACCTGAAAACATTGTAAGCTGAACACAGACAGTTACTGGTGATATACAGTTATCATTAATAACTTTCAGTGCAGCAGCATATGTTGATTTTTCCTTTGGGCCTTTTTATACTGTCCTGATTTTACAATAATCAATTTGGAGATGATCATCCATATTAATCAATATGGGCTCTGTTCATGTCCAGAGTCCTTTACAGCTATCTGCACACAGAGAAAATGCCTTCCTGTTAAGCATGAAAACTTAAATGTCATCCTAGGGAACACACAAAAAACATGCATGGAGTCTTTTAAAAATCATTTCGCATTGTTCATCCTCTGCTCCTGTAATCGTGCTGTTCGAGCAGCCACTGGCCTGGCTGGTTTGCAGCAGGGGGTGTAAGGGTTAATCCTATGATCACAGTACATAAATTAGCCAGACCTGGGAAAGGCAGAATTCAGGTTGTGTAGATAAATGTAAATCTGAAACTGATGTCCTCTGTTCTTAATTCTACAACTAAAGCTTTTGTAAGTATTCTTTGTATGTTACATTGGGAAATCTACAAACCACCATCCTAATGAAACATGCAAGTAACTAAGTTTCTTCACTGTTAGATTTAATGTTCTGACACAGCCTAGAGGCTCCCCTCCTAGACTGGGCTTTTCTCTCTCAGGTCCTACATACAAGTCATTAAATAAACAACATTTTTGAATTTATAAATAGTCCATAGGTCTACTGCCTTGAACATAGATCTGGACATGGATTTAGTCCTGTGCCTGCACAACACAAGACAGGACTATAGGAAGCAAAGAAAGACGTGCTGCTCCATCAACCTACAACCCAAAGACTGATTTCAGACATTCCTTTATGTCCAAATGTGAACATCACACCTACCAGAGAGAGTTTAATTGAATGCAGAAGAAAAAGCTCTGGATTCAGGCAATCCCACCATTTAGTTTGAAAGTCATACTGTCTAGATAAGGGAATTGCAGAAAATTGGGTTAGGATCCTTTCTTTCACTTTGTTTTGTTTGACAATGTGTCATCTGAAAGGCTGACAGCTGAAAGGTGCTATCAGTGCCCAGTGCCCATTGCTACGCAGACCTTGGCCTCCCATCCACTGAGAGTTGTTTTTCCTGCAAGGAACATCTCCCTTTACATAATTAAGCAACTCACTACTCAGTGTGCAGTGGCAAATACAGCTCATAATGGGAGAACACACAGAACCTTGAAAAGAACCACAATGCAGACTACAGCATTATCACTCAAAACTGTCCCCTAGGCTTGGGAGTGCCTCATTGGCAATGGGGGCGAAAGAAACAGGATAAGGTTTAGGAGTTCAAGGTAAGAGAATGACCCAGAAAGCATCCTGCAATGCAGAGACTATAGTCAGTGGAGTTGTTGGATCATGACTATATGGCAACCTACACTATACCTCTGTATGATTAGATCAGGGTTATGAAATTTGTTGGTAGATAAGAGGGCAGAGCATATGAATGCTTTTTATTCAAGGAGTTGGATTGTATTATACAGCCAAGTTTTTGCTGGGCTATATGAATTTTTTCCAGGGACCAGATCAGGCATGCAGATAACCAGATATTTCTAATTTCCAGCAGATGACTTCACTGTGCAGTTCTATGTTTTAATTTTGGCTTTGAAAAAGACTTGGTATGCAATCCTTGGTGAAGCCACATCACTTTTGAAAACCCAAGTTTTCTCAGTGCCTATGACAGCACCAACATACTGCAGTGCCCACAATTTCCTCTGCAATCTGCAAGGATGGTGTTATTACTCATCCATTTCACCAGGATATAACTAGTTCTCACCATAATGTATTTAAGCCTCACAAACTTCTTGGAGAAAAAGCATATGGAGCTTTAAAGTACTTTCTTCTCCTGGTTTGGGGGCCTATCTATTGAAAGAATGGGTCAAATTTCACCATCCATGCTCTTAACAGCTGATACTATTTACTGGAATTACACTGTTTTCCATGCCTGTTTTACCTGGAGGATGACTGGATTCACACAACATTTCAAACCAAAATGATCTGTGCATTAAAGGATGTTTTCCCTCATTCTTTGTAATATAGTTCTAGGAATCTATTCCTGGTATTTCTTGATGGGCAGGACAGGCCCACAGGAGGTAAAGGTACAGTTTTTATATCCATTTTACCACATGCTCAATCCGCTCCTATTAGTGATTTTCAGTCTCACAAGGTAAAATATATACCAAGAGCTATTTTGTGGCATCTCACTCGATGCAGAAAGCACAGAGAACTCAGCTTTGTTGCTCTTAAAATATTAATTTAAACTCATACCCATGTGAAGATGGAGTATAACATTCAGCTTATTTCTTTCCTTATGTATACTCTGGCTTCTGGGGAGTCACACTAACAATAATACCATCCTAGTGTCTTATACACTAGATTTACCTTTTTTTACCTCTTTTTGGGGGATTAGCACACCAATTCAATTTAAGTACAGAAGATGAAGAAGCATTTTGCTATATTATTCTACAAAGAAAAGCTTTATATTTGAAAACTCAAAAATCAAAGGCTGCTTTTCTTTTAAATAGCCTTCACAATTAATAGGAGCATTAGAAATCAACTTTTTTTTCTCTGAGCAACTGATACCGCCAGAGATCAATGATGTTACTATAGTACCATTGCTACTATAGTAGCACTTAAGTACCCATAAAATAAATACTTAAGCATTTTCTGTTTCTATAAGCAGCTTTAGATAGTTATGGATATTTAAGAGGCTAACTTTAGTTAACATTTTTGACTATTGATCAGCTGTAACATGTAGTACCAGTATGGACAATGACAATCCTAGGCCAGTTTCTTTTTGGAACTTTAACTTCTGCTTTTAAACATTCAATTTAAATTCTCACCTAATAAGCATTTTTAGGAACCCAAAAGGCCAGAATTGTCCACTTCAAGACCCACAGTGGAATATTTAAACATTCACACTACCTGTAGTCAGCAGAAACAGTTTGCAAGTAACTTAAAGACTCATAAGCTAATTGCATTCCACATTTTTGCCTCTTTTTTTCTCTGAGGGCTAGATGTGTTATTTTTGCAAGGGCAAGGAAAGAAGGACAGAATCCAGCTCTCAAATGTCTATTTCTAATTATGCTAACTAAACTGGGAGTCCTATTTGCATGAGGTGACAAAATCAGCATACACAACTGTCGTTATGTTGATAGCCATACATAGAAACACACATATGCTTGGCCACATGCATTTTTAGGGATTCATGTTAAAGTACATTCAGAAATATTTATAGCAACAGGGCGGGGTGGGGGGGGGGAGGAAATCTTTCATCCCCCTTGTTTTTCTTCGCTCACATCTTCGGTTTTTCTACTAAGATAGAAAGAAATAGATTTTTCCTATTCATTCCTGTTTATACAAGGTCTTTTGTTTTTCCTGCTCTGTCTGCTACATGCTGCTGCGTAAGTCACAGGCAGGAGGTATTACAGAATCAAAAAGTATGTGTGCTGAGAACATCCTCGCAGCTCAGTTCGTGGCAGGAGAGAAAATGGAAGGCTCTAGGAGCGATCCCGAGTGCCTGCAGTTCGCTTTTTCATCAACGGGAGGTGTAGGTTCGTAAAGCTTCGGAGAATCCAAGCCTCGCTGTCTCGGATGCTCGAGTTCAGTCTCTCTGGGCTGAGCGGCTGCAGTCGCTGCAGAAGCGTTCAGACTTCCCGCTGTCAGTGAGTGGTTTAGGGTGACGCTGCAGGCAGACACGGGAGCTCATTTGTTTACAAACCTCTCTGCAGGACAAAGAAGCTGGAGCAGATTCTGTGCATCTCTCAGTTTGACGCTAATGCTGATCCATGCAAAATCTGCCAATATTTCTGCATGTTTTACCATTTCCTTCATTCCTTTTATTCCTTTCTTGTGTACCTGGAGAGCACCCTATTGATCCTCTCATCCCTCGTGTCCAGTTCTGCCCTTTAAGATTTCAGTGAGGCCAAAACTCCCCTTATATCCCCCAAAGGACCAAGTTTCCTAAGGACTAAGTATGAATTTCATGTAAAAATAAAACTAGAAAATGTAGGAAAGAACACCTCTAAAGAAGTGTCATGCATGAGCCTTTGTACTGTATGAGCTCTTACCTGGCAACATAAACCCTATTTTTCCCCTCAGTCTTCAACATCAGCTATTGACATACAGTATTTTCAACAGTCTTTCACAAGCATTTCTCAAAGAAAATGGATTAGTTTCATTTTAGCTTTTCCAAAAGAATTGTATAACCTGAATGATTATTTCTAGATCTGACTCACCCAAAACAAAATATCTACTCAGAGTACCTGGGGACAAAGCTAAGGAGTCAACCTATGAGTGAAATCCAGACCCAAAGACGCAATAGGCTGCAACTGAGCCAGAGACTAACACATCTCCATAATTCAGCTGAGATTGATAGCCCTGAACTGAGCTTAATTAAAGCTCCCAGGTCTGCAGATGCAGGGGGGGAAGCTCCAGGTGAGGCTGGTCATGGCCACTGAGAGTTTTTAGTACAGCTGGTAAATTATGTGAGGTGACTGGAGTGATGCAACTGGGCAATCTTTCTCTGTATTGCAGTTGGTGAACTTCAAGCTACAGCAAGCTCTTGGAAAAGGACAGTTTTCTTCTTATGGTTCCCCAAATAAAGCTTCAAAGATCCCCATGGTCTAAAGTTCCCTGAGCTTCAGCTCTGATCCAGGGAGGAAGGTGACATCATTATTTGAACCTTTGATACTCTTCACTGTTCTTTTTGAGGTGGCCTCTTGCAAGGAGCAGCTCTCTACAGCATTTTTTTCCCAGAATCCTTCAACATATATTATCAGAATGGCTGCAGGGGTGCTCAAAGGCTTTTGTCCACAGTCTATATTGAATTTCTTAAGCTTATTTCTTGAGATTTACTGGGTAATTCGCTGAGAGGAAAAAATAGCATTGACAGCCCCCAAAACTGCCCACGTATGCCCTACAATGGTGTTACCCATACAGATGGAGCAGCTCTTTTCCCTTCCTTCAGTGTTCTTACCTGCACACTGGTGATGTGTTAGAGCATGAGGCAAATTTATCCCTCACCACGGTTGCCTCAGTTTCTCTGTATGTCCACATAGGTATTTTTGCATGGATTAAACTTGATGGACATCTGTGAAATAGTCATTATAATTATTATAACTAAAAAGCTGCTGCAGAAAACAAAACAGACAGCTCAAAATCTGTTGCAGTTTTTTTGTATTTCGTTTCCCCCTCCACCCCCATCTCTCTCTGAGCTGTGAATAGGAGCCTTGGGTAGCACGAACTGAGAGGTGTTTGAAATGCAACATTCTCCATCCTTCTGAGTCATTGCTAGCCATCAGATGCTTTTTTGAACACTTGTTTTCATTGCTATACTTTGAAATCAAATATGGCCTCATGTTATATTCTCATTAAAAACCCATCCCTTTTCAAAAACTAAAACCAAGCTGTTCTCTCTTTATTACAGACAAGTCATTTTAAAAACAAAATCTGTGTGCATAAAATGAAGCACCTGTTTGCGTTTCTCTAAAACAAGCCTGGCAACACATCCACTGTTTTAGAGCTATAGACAGAAAATTATAGATTTTTTGTCTGTTTTTGAATGAAGCAAAAAAGCATAGAATGGGTTGGAAGGGACCTTAAGAAACATTCTAGCCTCTGCCATGGGCAGGGACATCTGCTAGACCCGATGCTCTGAGAGTGGTAGCGTTTATGCAAACGTCCAGTTTAATACTCCCAGGTGTTTCCTGTACTGTGGTGATTCCACAAACGCTGTCTTCACACAAAGCCCTCCCACACAGGTGCCAGCCCATTCCCAAGTACTGTGAGCGAACCATGGTGCGCTGACTGAACGGCGTGGCTGCGAGGATCAAACAGTGCAGGTGCAGCAACCGAGCCGTGCGGGACCTTCGGCCATACCTTACCTGGCAGAGCTGCACAGCCGGAGGCAGCGAACGCCACGGGGATGGTGACACCGTGCTGGCGGTGCGGGCTCACAGACAGGTGCACCGTGACTGCCGGCGGGGCGGGCTCACCCGGCTGGGCCACACAGGTGTGTCAACCTGCCGCACACAGACACGGCTCCACGCAGCCCCGGGGCAATCTGAACTGCTCTGGTTTCGGGGAGCAAGCCGCGTTCCGAGGTCACCAGTACCATGCCGTGCCATCCCGGGCCCCCTCGGCCCCTCACAGTCGCTGGACTACAACTCCCAGGATGCAGCGCGGCGCCGGTACCTTTAACGCCCCCTGGCGGTAGCACGGGGCGCTCCACAGGCGCGGCGGGCGGGCTGAGGCGAGCGGAGCCCGGGCGGCGTCGAGCGGGGCGAGGGGCGCGGGCTGGAGCCGCTGCCCACCGGCCCCACAGCCGGGGA
>VZTB01014652.1:171754-207571 GCA_013397245.1 Thryothorus ludovicianus | reverse complement strand
GGGGAAGGTGTGTGTTCCTTACCCTTTTCCTGGCCTTGTTAATTAATTGTATTAAGTTATATACGGGTTTTAGTTATCAAGGTGGGTTTTTTTATGCTATGAGGAGCACGCAGGTTTCTGGCGATTTGCCTTAAAAGCAGTGACTGCTGATACCTGGTCAGATGCTTGCGTGGGTTTTTTTCTCTTTCAGCAAACTGCATTTGTGACAACATCTATTGGATCTTGTTCCCCCACCCCCACTTTTTTTTTAAGCTGTTTGCTGTTGGATGGCTTATAGAGCTTTTCTACTGTCAGAAGGGTCTGTGGTGTGGATTAACTCTTTGTTTAGCTGCAAGGAGTCTTAAAATCTGGACCTCTGCAAAGGTATCTTTGAGCAGTGAGTGCAGGGTGTGCTGGGTGTACTAGGAGGAAAGCACAGGGGTTGTATCTGGTACAAAGTAGGCATGATCAAAATAAAAATTTTTCTTCTTTGCCATAGATCAAAGAGTTTTGAAAAAATAGGAATATAAAATTCAAAGAGTTTGGCATTTTTTCCAGCTAACTTCCAAAGGTCCATGCAGTGTATCCTCCAGAGATGCTGAGATCATGCCAAGGGCAGGACATTGCAGAAAAACGTAGTACTGAACCTCAGGTCATAGTCCAGGATCTGCTTGTTTATCCATGGTCACAGAAAAAAAAAAAAAAATTCCTGCCACTCAAGTGAAAAGCTTGTTGGGCTGTAGCTTTCTAAGAAGGGGAAAATGGATCTTCTGAAATCTTTGAGTGAAATGGGTTCACCTGTTGGCTCTGCTGTTTTCATGCTTTCTAAGTACTGGCAGTCAAACCTCATAAATCGTTTTCAGAGGATCTATGCAGCCAGTGCTGCAGTGGTGTCGTAGATAATGTGGGGCTGCTGAGCCAGAGGAGGATTTGTTGAAGGAAGGGCAGTTGATATATTGGGGTACACTGCTCCTCTCCTTTAGACCAACAACACAAGGGGATTTACTAATCCTTAGTGCATCTCCACTGGCACCAATTTAGAACTCAGGATTTTATCTGCTTGGTGGAAAATATATGAATTCAATTATCTTCTGTCTCTTTCTGATGACTCCTGTCACAGGAGAACTTATGACCTCACCGTGTCCCATCAGCTGTCTCTCTAGCAGCAAGTTGGAGTGCTGTGGCTTTTAGAAAATGAAATAATTAAGGGTCCCCTGAGCAGGAGCTGAGAGCTGTCTGCAGAAAAGCATTTAGAGGGAATAATTGGAGGGGAAATGGAAAATGTCAGTGTGAAGAGGTCTTTCTCCATTTGATACCCCTGAGTGCTGGCTAGCTTAAACTGGTAACTTGAGACCTCTTACCACAGAATGTATGTGTATATGCTGGAAATCCCAATCCTGTTAAAATAGTATTGGGGCCCTGCTGTAATGTATAGTCTCTTTTCTTTCTGTGTGGGTATTGTAAACCATGATAAGGAGCTATGGAACTAATATCCAGAATAAGCATGGCTCTTCAGTGTAATTGTGATAGGGGCTTTTTTCTCGTCTCAACAGTCGTAAGAAGAAATCGTGTGTAGACCTACTGTGTACAAATACAATTATTGCTGTAGTGTGGACATGACATATGTCACTGCTCCAGCTTGACACCAGGATGGTGGTGCAGCTATTGCTCAGCAGCTGCTCGCTGCACAGTGAATGTGAGTGCTGATGAGCTTCTCTCTGAGTGGATGGAAATCTGTGCAAGAACAGCAAATGCTGATGGGGTTGGTACTGGCTGATGTGCACGATGCAGACACCTGGAGGCCCTGCCAGGGCTGGTTTCCCTGCTCAGGACGTGCAGGCCTCCTTTCAAATTGTCATCAATTCCCTGACAGGACAGCACACTTGCCCCCTGCCAGACCTGTGTCGTGGTTATGCAGGGCTTCAGTCCAGGGCTGCTGCAGGCACCTTACGCTCGAGTCCCACACTCGGTGGAAGCCTACAAGCAGGGAGGAGTGATACCCTGCAATCACTGTTTAGTTACGTGTCTTACCAAACAAATAGTTCTTTTCCTTCTGAATTCAATGGCTTACTAGTTGCTGCTAATTGCTTTTTCAGTGACACTTACTCTGCTGTTAGCAGATTATCCAACAGAGCAGAGCTTGTATTTATAATACCAGATGTCAGTGTGGCTGCTCTGTGTGCTTTTGCTGCTGGAGTCTCAGCGTGGTGACTCGGATACCGGCTGGTGGTGGTAAAATCTCTGAAGAAACAAGAAGCCATGTGGAAGCCAGACAGGTGACACGTCTGTCCACAGACTGGTTTTTCCTGGGCCCCAGAACTGGAAGGAAGGTTAATGGGGTGAGCTCCAGGCATTTCCTGTTGGTGTGGTTATCAACTTGTAGGATAACTCAGGTTGGAAGGCACCTCAGGGATCATTTAGTCCATTCTTAAGGTGTAGTTACTTCTCTGCTGCCTCCTTTTCTAAATAAATAGGTCTTGGAGCAGGCACCTGTACCAGCAAAATTGGTCTGATAAAAAGAACAAAGCATGTGGTGTGTGCTAATTTGACATGAGAGCCCAAATGACTGAGGAGGTTGTACAAGACAGCCCACAAGGCTGTTTGTATAATCATCCATGTTCGTGCCACTCTTACTTTACCAAGTGAAAATAACAAATATGTTTTCTTTAAATCCTATGGCCTCAGAGCACTGTTACACAAATCTTTGGATTTCTGAGAGTATTACTGTTACCTGTGCTTTACAAACAGGAAAACTGGAAGCACTGGGCTGTGTTCAGCTGGTTCCTGGAATGTCTGTGCCTTGTGGTGGTGTCTGATCCAAGGCAGGGTGCTGCTGCTCAGCCCTGCTGGGACAGCTGCATTGCTCTTCATGGGGAAAACAAGGCACCTCTGACTTCTCCAGAACAGATGGTTTCAGGGGGCTGCTGAGGAGGCAGTGACTAAGGGCTGGGAACAGTGGGTGGAAGGACTTGAATGGAGATGAAACCATCTTGTTTATGAGCAAGGGACCTAAGCAGTGCCAAAGTTGTGGGAAGTGAATCAATGTTTGCTTGACCCAAGGCCTGAGCTGGAATCTGGTACCCCACAAGCATCTTCTCTTAGAAGCTGTGCACCCAAAATAGGGGTACTTAGCAGTCTGTCACCAGGCTCTGATAGTATATGCTGAATTCCCTGATGTTTGTGTGTTGCCTGGAAGGAATCAGGAGATAGGTGTGGGCCTAAACTCAACCATGTTGGGCTAACCTTGCCTCTCCTAACACACTGCAATTTCCACATGAGTAAAAGAGCAGGGAAAATGCAGCATTGCAATGCCTGTGGCAGTGGAAAGGCTAAATACTCATTAGGCATAGCTGCAGTAATTGCTGTGACAAAATCAGGTATGGGCCTGGCAGCAAGAGTCTCTTTGCCTTTCTATATCCCATACTGGTGATGCAAAGCTAGATCCTGAAGCTGCAGGGTTTAGTTTGGCTTCAGGTACAACTTTGAGGAGCAACTTAATACCTTCCACAGCCATTTAGAGGTAAATACACCCCCAAGATATGATGAGGGAATGCCTTCCTTGATAACACAGACTTTGCTTTGTTATGGAAAGCTTCCCCAGCAAAATACCTTCAGAGACCAACAGCATATTTTAGCAACTAGGTAGAAGTGAAGGATCCTAAAGGGATGCTAAAAGAGATCCAGATACTCGGCCTGTTCCTGCAGGAAAACTGTTTTGTTGATGATCTTTGTGCTTTTGAGTTGCTCAGGCTTCTGCTGGAGTATGTGCTTTATGAGCTTGAGTGTTGAGGACTGAGTGTTCAAATCTTGTAAAAGTCGTAGCTACGTTATGTATGGATTGGGGATGTCTGTTGTACTGGGCAATGCTGAGCATCACTGCAGTGCTTCAGAGGCAGATGTAAATTTAAATAAGCAGATACATTCAGGACATGTGCTTTGGCCACAAAAGAGGTTCTTAAGTGTGACTCGTCTAAATTTCTGAGGGTTCTGGTTTGAGATGTGTGCTGGCAGAGAGATGATTAATTGCAAATCACAGACCTTTAATTGTTGTATGATAAATACATCTGTGAGCTGGTCAAATCCTCTTGTGTATTTGCAGCTTAAAAACACAGTCACTGCTTGTGAACTGAGTTATTTATGGTTGCAGTGGATCGTGCAAGAGCCAGGAGTAGGATTCTCCTGCTTAGAGAAATAAATTATGGTCAGATGAGTTCTTCAAATGGCAGCCAGTCTTTGGTGTCCAGTGAAGAAAACACCTATTTTCATCTTGGATTAATTGGGGAAGGAAGAAAATATGGAGCATTGGGGGAAATGGGTAATGTGTTACAGCAGACCCCAAGATAAAATAATTTCACTTAAAAGAAATCTGTAGAGCTCTGAGCAAACACTTGTGGGAGGAGGAATGCTAGAAGAAGATATGTAATTAAGTTAAAACATAACATAACATGGATGGCTGTGAGGGAAAAACCCGTGAATCTCAGTGTTGGTAGATGCAGCAGCAGTGTCTGCCTGTGTTTGTTGTCAACTTATTTTAATCCTATTGGGGTTGGCTTGAGTAAGTACAAGTCTAATATTTTTTCTTGCAGCAGTTACATGTTCTCTGCAGATCTTGCTAGCTGCATCTTTCAGCTTAACTCTTTAGTGATGATCTCGTGCTTCTGGTGACTGCCCACCAGCCTTGTATTCACTGGAAGGAGAGATCTTTATGGCATGTCTCAGATCATATCAGAATTTACCCAGGGGAAGGAAACCAGCTGCACTCCAGTGGGAAAGCTGGTGCTCAGTGTTGTGCAAGTTGGTGTTTGGACCTACTGGTGTGTGAAAATGCCAGGTTGCCTTGTCATTGCTGGAATTCATCACCTGATACCTGACAGATCAGGGATGCTGCATTTCCTTGTGTGGACTCTTCCTTGTTAGCATGATAATCCTCAAGCTGAGAGTCTTAGAACATCTTGAGGTTTTTTGATTAGTCCTTAGTGTACTTTGAGATAAATAAATGTGGAATTTTTTGTGTGTTTCCTCAGGATGCAGTAGTGATACAAGGCTGTAAAGAAGGAATAGAAGCAGTGGGGAAAGGAGTCAGAAGCTCCCAAAAACTAAACTGTCAGCTCCTCCTGTTTTTTAAAACTTGGTGTGCTTATCACACAGTAGAAAAACCTAAATAAAACCAGACAAAGCAAAGATGACCTACTGCTTTTAAAGGCTAGTGATTGTTTTCAAAAGCCATTCAATACCTATCTGGGAATACCAAGCCAAGTCCTTGACCCTAACTTTTCCAGATGCTCAGAGCAGGCAGAACCCTGCTAGACTTAAATAGGAATAGGAGTCTGTCTGCAACACCTCCTATCTCAGGCAGCTTCTGAAAATGTTATTTGGAGGCAGGAAGTTAATCCCCTTCCTGATCTGGTGAATTCCTGAATGTCCCTACTTTGTACTTCAGATTTGATTCTGTCTGTACAAGCGAGAGTAAAAATTCTGAATCAGGTTTTTTTAAGATGGATCTTTTTGAGGAGAAATGGCAGCAGCTTACAACTTAGCATAAGTTAATCAAGAAAACACTTCTTGCTGTGTTCTGGCTACTGGGGTGAAACTTATTGTGATGCCTTGAGCAGTGAATGTATTGGACAAGAGCAAATCTGTGTGTGCTCCACCCATGTGAGCCAGTACTCACTTTTTTGTTTCAGGCAGTGTATGAGTAGCAAGACCAGGAGAGTTAGTGAAGGGGTGACAGGCAGTCATCTAGAAGTAAATGATCTTCAGCATATGTGCTCAATGGGTTTTGAGGTGGTGTCTGGGAAAGGAGATTTACTGATTATATGCAGGGTAAACCTACTTCCTTGATATGCCACTAAATAAAACCACCCCAAAAACTTTGAGTGTAATACTTTTTTCCTTCTTGGACTCACCGATCTGTAAGCATATGAGTCAGAGTACTGCTGGTTGGGAGGAGAGATGAAATGAAATCTGGTCCAAAAAAAACCAACCCCAAAACCAGAAATCTAGTCATGCATGGTGGGAAAAATAGCTTACTAGTGGGACAGTTTCTCATTCTACTTGAAATTTTCTCTTCCTGGCCTTCGACCTGGTTTTGCACATTCTGGTAGAGAGTGGAATCTCATGGTTAAGGAATATTGTCTCTTATTACAGCAATAAGGCCTCTTACTACAATGGGCACGTTCAGCCTTGAGGTGGAATTCTCTTCTTTGCCCTGAAGTTAAATTCTTAGCGATTAATTTTGATACCTTTTTCTCCCTCCTTAAAAGAAAGGCTGTTGGTGTCTCCCATGACATGTAGGTGAAATAACACTGGGAATGGTTAAGCAGAAAGTGATAAACTGTCTTTCTTAACAATAAATGAAAACTCAATAAAGATGACACTGCAGCAATGTCTGTCTGAGCCTGCCTTCTCTCTAGAAATGTTGTGCCAGGAACTTTAGCTTTTCATGCAGGTTGGTCAGGTCTGCTCTGCAGAGGTTGGGTTTGGTGCAGCCACCTTTGGCTGCTGGCATTGATCAGGTGCAGGATTTGAGGAGTGAGGTTGTTCTTAGAAGGCACTGGGAGGTGAGGCTGCCCTAGATGACCTGGTAGCACTAGAATTTTCGAGCTTCGTCTTTCAGGGCAGGGATGGGTAGCACAGCCCTACAGAAGGGTGAGCCCAGGGTTTTGTACCTAGGGACTTTCAGCACTTGCATGTTCTGGTCAGGTTTGGAGGTGGTCAGCCTACAAGCAAGACTGGTTCTGAAAAACTGCAAAAAGTTGTTTCTCTTAATTTACGTTTATCTGTGATCCATTTAAAGGACATATCATGCCTATTTTGGGGGGGACTTGATGGAGTTTAGTAATGTAAACTGGATGTGTTGGTTAGAACTAACTACTATAAATACTGGTTTAGCTGTGAAGAGAGAGCTGAGAACATTTCAGTGTTTGCTGATGAGCAGGGAAGACTGCATCAAAACACTGTGATGGGTAACTGAGGGCACAATATAATGTTAGAAATTTAAACAATTATTCCAGGTGAATCATTGATACTTTGTACTTAGGTCCAGCTTTGTTTTCTAAGTCTCTTAGTGAATATTTTAAAAACAGTTGAATATAAAGTGGCTCCACAGTTTTCTTAAGCTGTTTTATGTAGGTAGGCAGACAGGACAATTAAGTTGCTGGTGTTTGCTTCCTTTGTGACCTTCAGGTGTGTCACAGCTCTGAGTCTGGCGCTGACTGTAGTAGATAACTTTGCTTTCCTTCAAGACACAGTGCAGGAAGAATGAGCCCTGAGTCTGAAATCTAAGAGTGTCTCTGTTTTCTCCAGAGCATCTGACATGGCAAGTTTTGGCAGACCCAGCCATGACCAAATGGAAGTGAGATGGTCCCTGGTTAGTAGCTTCTTGCAATTCAGCATAACATGCTTTTGGAAGCAGACGTTATGCAAGCTCCTCAAGCTGTGTCTTGCTGACTGGAAGCAAACTTGCCAGCTTCTGCCATTTTTCTGCAAGTCTTGTGACTTGTGTGGCTTTTCTTAGAGCCCTGGCCACGGCAGTTGAGCGAACAGAAGAGCAGTGTAGCTTTTGTATTGAAAACAGCAATTTCTAACATGGAGGTTTGAGGGTATTTTTTTTCTCTAAAAGATGCTGTTTCACTAAATGCTTCTGGAGACAAGTATAAAGAATCCCAAAACTTCTAAGACCTGCATTGTCATCTCTTCCCTTCCTAAAATCAGGGCTTAGGCTCAAAACTATAAGCTCTGCTAAAATACTCGCGTTGCAGTCGCAATGAACAATAAATGAGGTTTGGAATAAACCCAGTACCTCACTTGTGACGGAAATGGGAATTGAACTGGAGTCTCTGGGGCTGAAAATACTATTTTAATAATGTATTGCCTCAACAGTCTCGTTTAACTCTCCCTTTCCTGTTTCTTCTGGCTTTAGGCTGCATTGTTGCAGCCGCGTGGAAGGGTGAAGAGTTAATACAACCATAACAGACATGGGAAGTGCTGGGCTCCTGTCTGACTGCTCAGGCTGTCATTTTGGGGCTGGGAAACACTCTTGCTGCAGAAGCAGCCAGTGTAGTATATGAGATGCCTAAGAGAGGACACAGCCAGTGTTAAACTGATATTGCTGTGGATTTTGGCTGCAGAGCCAGGCAGTGTTGCTGTAATAAAAGCTGATCATAAATTGCAGCTGTATCTCAGAGTAGTTTTTCAGCTGCATTCAGACCCTTTCTCAGATCAATAGGCAGAAGTCTACAGAGATGCTGAGCAGTCGGTTCTCAACATCTGCAAATGTTTCCACAGCACAGCTAACTTACCCTGGAGAGCACTAGGAGAAACTACAGTGTTTCCTTTTTTAAAAAAATTGAGAATGGAGATCCAGTGATGGAGGAGGCGGTGCTGAATTTCTTAGAACAAGGAAAGAGGTACCTAAAGGCAGAAATCTTGAAGTCTTTGTCAGTCCCTCCTCTTTGTCTTCTCTTGCCACTCTTACATGTGTAAAGACAGAGTAAGTTGCATAGGATCTGGCTCAGGGCTCTGACAAATTAATAGACTATTTCAGCCCCAAGAGTTCTTCCTCATCCAGGCAGTTACAAACCTCTAAAAATGGAGCTTATAATGACTGTCCATTTGCCACCTGCCTTCCAGCACAGGAACAATTCCCTGTCAGCAGGGGAATATATCTGATGACCTGTTAGTTCAGAATTAAACCAATAAACAACAAAGCTCTAACCCTGACAGGTTTTATGCTGATATTTAGCCTCACTGAGTTGTTTGTGATTAACTCTGAGCTTACACTGCTCTGGGTCATGGTGGGGACCCCTTGATTCTAATACATGTTAGGTTTTCTCTCTTTCTGGCTGCTGTGATCTCTTGTGTAATCTCTGGCTATTTCTTAAGCTGATTGTGCTTTTACTTTTAATAGAAGCTCCTCTATGAATAGCTGGGAATTGCCTGAGCATGGTGGTGGCCTTGAGAGGAGATCTGTCGCAGTGGGGTTAAAGCTACGGGTAAGGAGGAGGTTGGTACATTCCAAAATGCAGAACACCCTCAGGGATTGGTGCATGACATGTGTCACACCGCAGAGCTGATGCTGCAGCTCCAGCACTGAAACTCAGGTCACCTCTTCCACATCACACAGCTCTCAGCAGAGATCCCAGCAATAAACTTCTTCCCTCTGGACTGTGCTACTTTGATTTGTTCCTGTTCCTAAGAATTACTCTGCTTAAGCTTATTCATACTGTGTTTGTTATCTCAGGCCTGCAAACTGCCAGGCATCCCAAAGTCATTTTGGATAAAGAGATCCATTTCCTGAGTGCGTTTGTACAGACTATTGAAGGAATGATTTTTAAAGAATGTTTGGTGCAAAAGAATAAGTGAGTTACTGCATTGGCACTTAATATTTTGCCAGCTTCTGCTTGGACAAAGTTGAACTCACATTGGACATCTGGAGGGGCAAAAGCAGATGTTGTAGAAATCACTATATTGGTGGAGTGGAGATACAAGGGAGAGAAATTTAGTCAAATCCTTTACTTGTGAAAAAAAAAGGAAAGGAATGGAAGACTGTAAGACTGTGGTCTGTCCAAGTCACTATGTTTTGCTATCACAATGCCCACTGATAAGGCAACACTTGTTTTGATCTTCCGTTGTTGTTGTTGTTGAATTTAAGCCCAGCCTTTTTGTCACCTCACATAGTCACTGCCCAAATTTGACTAGAGCAAAATGTGCCTTGTGAGATGAGAAGTGCTGTTTCACTGGACATTGGAACCAGACAGAACATAAAATGCTCATCTCTTCTGGGACTATTGATCCAATTTTTGTTCTGGTATAGTGTGAAATGGAGATGTCTTGTGTGGTTTTTTAAGTAGAGCTTAATGCTTCTGATTTTGCTCTGCACTAGAGGTGTTTGCAATCAGTCTGCTGGATCTTCTTCAAGGGCTTTAAGAGGCAGTGCCTCTGCACCATGTTCCCAGCCTGGGTTTATCCTAATTATATCTGTAGCTGCAGAGGTGCAGTGCATAGCAAGGAGCCTGGCACTTCCTGCATACTTCTCCAGTTCTCCAGGCAGAGCAGAGATGCCAGTTTACATCTTAAATTCCCTCTGCAGGACAGCCATGCACTGTGGGCAGTGTGGTCAGGATGCCTGAGTGCAGCATAACTCTGTTACCCCATGGAATTCTGTCCTTCCTGCCTGGCCTGTTGGAAGGGAAGCAGGCTGCCTCCCCATCCAGAACACACTCTGCCTCTTACCACTAACCCAAGATAAACTTTTTGGGTTCATGCATTCAGCTTTATAAACCCACCACCAATGTGTGGCAACTAACAGCACATCATGGCTTGTTGAGGGACCATCCTTCCTCATGCAGCTTCTGTTTGGGTTTGTGTCTGTGGCTCATCAAAGTGACTTTGCCTTTCCCTATGAACTCTTGCAGTTGTCTGTACCCTTTAAGGAATTCAGGCTCTGGGCAGGCTGTCTCCTTTTCTAGCACACAGTGCTGTCTGGGAGTGGAGGAAGTGTCATGCTGCAGTGATGAAATGTGCCTCCAGCTACATTTGTTCTTCTCTTGGGTCTTGCAGCAAATACCAGGACTCCAGAGGTAGAGTTTTGACAAGAAATCTGTGATTATACTTAGCACAAGTATTTGATGTCTTTGAATTTGCCATCGTACCTGGTTTCCTTCTCTGAAGGAAAGAAGGACAAAAAGGGGAATTGCCCCTTTTTTCTTGCAGTGCCTCCATATGATGTGTAGTGTGAGAATTAGTTGCTGCTGCACTCTGTGTTCAGTTTAATGGTGTCTCTGAACACAGGAGAGCCTCTACTGCTGGGCAGCCTTTAGTCTGGACTCAGCTGCAGCCTGGCTCCAGAGATTAAGACACTGGTGGTGGGAAATAGCAAGGTCAGCCTGCTGTTCCTCAGTCTTAGCATCCATTAATCCTGGGGTGTTACTGTGGCTGTGCTTTCCCATCAACCATTCCTGTCCCAGAGTTTTAGTGTAAAGCTTGTCCTTTTGTTTTCTCACAGCTCAAGTTGCAGGTGCTGAGCAGGTCATGTTTTTCAAGGCTGCAGCCTTGTGTTACAGCAGAGCCAGGGGTTGTTGGTAGATTTGTTTGTGCCAAAGCAGAGCAGCGTTGCTGCAGTGTTATGACAGATCAGTGCGGCTTGAAAAAGAGGCAAAGATGCTGGGTCATGGGTTTGCCTTTCTGACCTTAAAAAAAAAAAATCTGTTTCTTCAGTACTGTCATAGGGACTGAACTAATTTGATGCTCTGAGGTGTTGCTGCTGCCTGGTATTGTCTTCTTGGGGGCTGTTTGGAAATTACAGGGAGATTCTGCAATCACAGGGAGATTTTTGCCAGGATCTATATGCTTTGGAAGTAGCAAAAGAAACACTTGGTTTTGTACTGTAATGGTGAAAATTAAGCAAGACAGACTCAAAGGTCTGGTTAACAGTTTCTGGGGTGGAGAATGCATCATGCAGTGCAATATTTCTGGTGTTACTTTTTTTTTTTTTTCACATGAGTAAAACCAGCTTTGTTTCCTTTCTCCTGGGATTGTAATTCTTGAAATCAAAACTGCATTTTCCACAAATGTGTAATCCTTACTGCCACATCCATTCAGGATACACCAGGCTGCTTATTCTCTTGAGTTCCTGATATTGTCATGCAGAATCAGTGCTGTGTTATTCTTTACCGTGAGTATCCCAAGGCAGCAAACAAAATCCAGGATTTCATTTTCTGTTACTCAGAAAATCCTAGAGGAAGCTGCAGAGCAGCAGTGCCGCAATTTTCCGCTCTCTCCAGCCTCTGCTTCCCCAGCTCTGCAGCCTGGAGTCAATGCGGCATTTGCTATAACGGGCAGTGACTTTTTGAGATCAGGCAGTGCACTGTAGGCTGTACCACTCTCTAAATAATTCTCTGCAGTGAAATGCAGAGCTCCAAACAAGAAAATGCCTTTTCAGTTTTTTACCTGCAGAAGCATGGAGTAAATTGGCTGACAAGTGCACGTGAGGTGCTGGAGTGTTCTGTTTTGATTTCCCATCTGTGTTCTACGTCCTCACGTATTCTGGACTAACCCATCTGCAGGAAGATAGCAGGGAGGGAGCTGGCAGATAACTCAGCCCTCAAAATGGAGGAGGGGAAGAATATTCCTGATTAATTCTCTCACAGCAGAGATGAACTGAAGCAAATTACATTTTGGATGAGCTGGTCAGGTTTGTATGCTGGGGGTGCCTCTTGTTTCTCCTCCAAACTCTTGACCTATAACTGTAGACACTTAAAACCTCAGCAGCTTGGGGCTGATGCCCACCAGTGAGGGATGCAGGAGCTGTGTAGACATCAAACTGATTTGTTTCTATGGAAACAGTAGATTTCACCATGTTTTGGGAAGTAGGAGAGGAATTATCCCCCTGGGCCTGGTTCTGTCTCTCAGATTGGATTGGTTGCTGCACAGCAGTTGTAGAGCAGCAGCCCATGAAGGGATTATCTATCAGCCAGTGATCACAATTAGGGAGAGAAGCACGTGGCTCCAATCTGCTCCCATTGTGGGATTCCCAGGGTCACAGCCCTCCGTGGCACTTAAAACCCAAGAGTTTAACCTTGGTTACTCATAGCCCCAAAGGAGGGCTGGATTACAGTGCAGGCAGCTGCACCCAGACTCCTCAGCTGGGATGGCTGAGGGAATGAGCTGTGCTTGTACCTCACCACACCTCTTAGGCAAGAGCTGAAAACTATTTGTGGTGCCTACAAGGTCTAGAGGAAGCTGAGATCTTTCAGACAGGCTTCAAGTGATGCTTGCTGATGAAATTATTTTAAATCAAATTTGTTGTACTGCTCTCAGAAGGTCCCAGCACTTGAAGTGATCTGAATAGGGGTTATGATTTTGAGACCTTTTTTTCAAAAATTGAAGGTAACCTCATGAAACCACAGAAGGAATCAAAGCATGAATATGAATCTCGAACAGATTCAAATAAGAAGAGTTTTTGCTGAACCCTAAACCCCATACATTCTTAGTGGTCTGTAGAACTGGGTCTCTTCAAATGGGCCTGGTGCCGTTGTGCAAGATCCCAGTGCTGGCCCTTCTCAGGGAGTTAACCAATATCTCTGTATTTCAGGATCTCAGGTCCTAAAGGCACTTACCTGTCCAGGCTCTAGCATTGACTGAGAGAGGGAGAGCTTTTATTTCTAGATAGGAAGAGGGCAGACCATGGAGAAAACTGATGGAAAGGGTAATGCCTGTGTGTGTTTCAACCTTTTCCCAAGGTACTCCCTTGTTTCCTACTAAGATAAGACAGGAGCTGTGTAACTTTCTAATGAGGAAAGATTCTGTTTGCTCAGCTTCTGTCTCCCCTTACTGTATATAGGGAGTTTCTATATTCCATGTTATGTAAACTGAGTTAGGGATGAAGGGCAGCTTATTGCAGAAATTCTTGCTTTATGCTTTGTAGTACACTAAGTAAATTGGATGGGATAATCCTGGTTATGGATT
The DNA here is from genome assembly GCA_013397245.1 of Thryothorus ludovicianus. Lineage (NCBI taxonomy): Eukaryota > Metazoa > Chordata > Aves > Passeriformes > Certhiidae > Thryothorus > Thryothorus ludovicianus. The sequence goes on along the minus strand of VZTB01014652.1, from coordinate 194,125 downwards.
TGCAGGGGTGCATCAGAAGAATGCAGCAATATCTCTGCTTTACTTTCAGGTCATCTAAAAATATATTTATATATAGACCTTGAAAGTCAGGCCAGATCCTACTGTAAGGTCTACCAAGCATAAAGCTGGGATGTGCAGGCTTCTTTGGAATTACTGTAGACATACAGCAGCAGAAATGCCTGGGGCAGACTCTAGGCTATGCCAGTTTAGTCTGCATGCTGGCAGGCCCTCAGGCCATTGACTAGAAGTGTAAAAGTGCCTGTGACTTCCTTGGAAGTCTCTTGCCCTGTGGAAGCAGGGCAGCCATGAGGGCTCTGTAGTTGTGCATCTGATTAACTGGTGCACAGCAGCTCCAGCACAGCCGTGACTTGGCATGATGCACACAGCTGTCTTCCAGATTTTGATGTATCCTGAAGCTAGTGGAGTGTGAAACAGAAAAATCAGCCCAAAGGATTCGAATGAAAATAAACAATAGCAAAACTTATCTTATCACACTGCTTCCAGCAACCTGCATGGAGGCATGTAGAGGAGAGGGGCTCAGATACAGAGAAAGGAGATGTGGAAAGAGTGGATGAGAGAGGCACCAAATGCTAAGGATGGCTCCTGGGAACGAGTCTGTGCAGTGAGAGATAAGCCAGAAAAGCAGAATTTAGTGCGCTCAGGGAGGGGTGAAGGAGAGAGCTGTTTCCAAGTGAGCATTCATGTAAAAATTGCTGTGTGCTTTCCTTGTGGCTTTAGCAGTGTTAAGGAAGGTGCTGCAGGCAGAAGTCTGAACACAGCCACTGCAGTTGAAGTATCAGTGATATGAGAGAGCATTGTCCCAGGGTGTCCCCTCTCTCATTGTCTGAGCCCCCTCAGCCCACACTTGGCTCAACAAACATGTTCTGAGTGGGAAAAACACATTTTTTATTAACACTTCTGATGTTCAAGGCATGTGGGTGCTCCCAGAAGCATGAGAGCATATGAATATGACAATGCCTTCCAGTAACAAAAATCTTTTTCCTGTCCTGTAAGAAAAATCTGGGCACTGCCAAAAATGACCCAGACAGGACTGGATGCTGTCACCTCTGTGTATGTAAATCAGTGGCCCGTAATTGTGTTGTGTCCCAGGGTGAGGAGACAAGCTGATGATAAAATGGCTGAGATGGAAGCTTGAATTTCAACTTCTGTCCCTCCATGGCACACCATTTACCCCAAATGTCAGTGAAACAGACCTTACCATTATGCCTGTCCACGAGGAACTGGATTTGATTTGCCAAACTCACTGTGTAGGCTTCAACCAGCCAGGCATGCAGCTTTCTATGGAGGTGGATTCTCTTGGAGGGGGCAGTGTCCTGAAAGGTTTCTTGTCTTTTCAGCAGAGCCTGTGGTGTGGGGTCATTGTGGTTTTTGAAATGTTGTATTTTGCAATAAATGTAGGTTTCTGATGTGGCTTTATTGCGTTTATATGTTAACTCTATAAATACACTGTATTTGCATTTTGAATGAAGTTGAGAGAACAGTGTGGGAAAAAGATACAGAAGAGCTCCTTAACATGGCCTATCCTGGTCAGTGGTAAAAGAGGTGCAGGAAACACAGCAAAGGTGATTCCTGTGGTGATTCTGGAGCAGGATGTGGTGTGAACATTTAATACTATTGCTACACTTACTTATTACACTGAATTAGCATGGTTTCTGTCCTTTCGTGTTTGAAGACCTCAGTGCCTCAGTCTGCACAAAACCTGGGGTAGCCCATCCCTCACTTGCTGGGCCCTGTGCTGGTATTGAGTGCAGTTCTGCACAGTTCTGCAGTTCTGTGCTACAAAGGAGTAGAACAACTGGAGTCAGAAGTTCCTTTCTACTTCATTCTCTACCCTCTCTGACTCTTGTTTGCAAATTATCCAGTATTATGTTGTAAATGTGTCCAGTTTACACTTGCACTTATGTCTTGCCCTGCTTGGGCAGCATCTGTGAATTTTTTAGGATGGTCTCTGGGAACTCACCTTGAGTGCAGCAAACTCCCACACTTGGGAGGCTGTTTGATCCTTTTGCTTACTGACTTGGGGAGCTGAACTGGGGAGAAGTGGCCAGGTGTTGGAGAGGCTGTTTGAGGGTCAGAACTATTTAACAAAACAATTGTAAGTGTTCCAAGCCAGCACAATAGTGTTAACCTCCCTCTGCTCTATTGTAAATAGAACTCAAGGTACAAGGCAGTGGGAAGCCTTCTCTTTAATTTTTTTGTTTCTCCTAACATGTATATTATGATGACACTCATGAACTATTGCCTGTCTTTATTTTTCACAATTGTTTTCTTGAATAATGAATCATTGTGCACAATAACATTGCCAGTATACTGGAAAATGGTGTACTTACAATAGATCTTTATTTCTATATGTATCCATTGTGTGACCAGTAGCAATTTCATCCTCAGAAGTTACATTATACTGACTGAGACCATGGATGCTCTTGTTCACTGTGGGTCAGGACATACTTGTGCTGTGGAGATTGGCTGATAAATAACGCATATCCTCTGGCTTAAAGTTATTTAAAGGTGCTAACCTTAATGGAAAAAAACATGGCTTAACTAGGAACAAGACTTACCATATGATTATGAGTCTGTATGACTGGTGTCCAAGTTCACATCATGCAGTATGAAAGGAATATAAAAGCAGAGGGCAGAGAAAAACAGAATAATGGGTTGATGGGTGTTTTTGGTCATAATTCACCTGTTTTTAATGCTTGCTGTTCCTCTTGGCTTATCTGGCTTTTTTTAGTTGAGAAGTGCTTTGGCTCAGGCAAGAGAAGAGCCCAGAGAGCCAACCAAATTAGCAGGAAGCTCTGAATCTGCAATGCAGCCCTCTGGGTGGCAGGGGAAAAAACAAGTTTGTCCTTGTTCTTGCCTCACACCTGAGCTATGGAGCAACTTACAAATGTACTTTGATGTTGCTTCAAGGATCAGACCAGGAAGATGCTCCAAGGGCAGTCCTGCACCCTTCTTCCTTGTAGTAAAACTACATAATGTCTGTGGTGAAGGAGAACCAGGAGTTAGTGACCAAGAAGTATAAAGCTCCTGCTGTTTCTGAGGTGTTTGTTTTAGGAGTCAATATGATTAATAATAAATATATTTAGTGTGGTTCATATGCCCCATAGGTGTCAGCCTGTGTGTTAAGGATTCATTTTCATGTGCTGAAGTAACATGTTTGAAAATACAAGTGCTGTGAGACTAAGTGCTGTTTAGAGAAATGTATAAGCTGGCCATAGAATGCAGCTTGTATGAAGATGTGAATATTTCTGGTGGGCACAGTGATCAGAAGAATCATATGTCAATGGTACCAATACCCCTAGATTGGCTTGAGATTCTTGTAAAGCACTGTGCTGTGATGAGCTAGGGGGGAACTCTTGATCTGGGTGTGTGAGAAGGATAAATGATCAATTATAAGCCTTGACAGATGAAAATGGTTTGAAGCTTAAGCAGGAGCAGATCTGAACTGTGTAACCAGACTGTAAAATCCATAGGGACAGAACTGTATTTCTTGTGGTATATTGGCACACTGCTTTGTGCAGTGCATTTTTGATTGAATTGCTGTCCCCAGGCACCATCAGAACACAGGAAGCTACAAATACTCGAATTAAAATACAAACAGCCATGTGGAATTATGGAAGTTGTGTGAATTTTAATTTTCTGAAACTAATATAATCCAAACTGGGGATTAATTGCATCCCTTAATACCCTATTTTTCTATAGATGTTTAATAAGAAATCTAATTGAAATTAAATGATCAGATGCTGGTGTTCCCTTCTGTTCTTTGCAGCAACTTTTATGTCTTCATAAACTGCTGTTTTATCTCTTTAATTGAGGCTTTAACTTCTCTAGTGCATTCTAACTCAAGAATCTCAAAGGTCTGGCAAACAATTGACTACAACAATGCTGTGTTGGTTTGTCTAGACTAGGCCTAGATTTGTATTTCAGAGCCCTCTACAATCACCTTTCCAAGCCTTCCAGCTTCTCTGGAGACAGGTGAAGCAAGCATTCATTCTGTGTTCCATGTGGAACAAGAGTTGGTACTGTGAGCTCTGCTTTGATTTTGACTGCTGAAGAGTTTTGTTGCAACTTCAGTGAAGACAATAATCATACATGAAGAAGCTTTGACTCAAAGTCCTTTCAGAAATACAGTAGGTAGAGAAGATACAGAACTTGAATTTAATGCAAAGAGGGAATAAATGATGCTCATGTTTGCAGTGGAAGAGAATCTGTGGAGAAGCAGTTGCAGCCTGAGCTGATGTGTGGGGATGCCATTCTTGGCCTTCCCTGTTAGGAAGTTGTGATTATCACTTCTGATATCATGGCTACAGGGTCAAAGAGAGGTTTGCTAATACCAGATTGCTGGAATGAAGCTGCACTGTAAATGTTACAGCAATCTCTAAGCCTTAGAGCAGAAAGCTAAAGCAGTGAGCTGACACTTCTGGCAAAGCAAGAAGGGACAGACTGGCTCATGCAATCACTGGTCTTGTACTTATCAAGATTTGAGAGCATTTATTCCAGCAAAGCTTGCAGACCAGGCACAACATGCCCCTAACAGTCACTGAGATGCTCAAGGACTTGCTCCTTCTCCAGAGATCTCAGCAGGAAAACATCAGATCAAGTGTTTGACCAAACAGTTTGACCAAAGTATTCTTTGGTCTGAGCAAACTGTGTGTGTGTGGGTGTGGACACAAATGTGCCCCTCCTGCAGGGAACTAGCTCACCTAAGTGTCCTTTAATGGACAGTCACATTTTCTTCAGTGAATAAGCACAGGAAGCATGTCTGAAAGTTTATTATGTGCCTCTTCAAGTTATCCCAAGCTTTCCATATAGATATGTGTCCTCCTTTTTTTGATTGCATCTATCTTTGCTTCCCTTTCCATACAATATATATGTTGATTTATACAAGCAGTTTGTCCATATCATTTGTTTTATGAATAATCTGGGTAAAACGTCTTTGGCTGATGATACTTTTAACTTCTAATCCTCTGTACTGTGCAAGTCATTAAATGAATTCTAAAACTTGTTTATAGAGCAGAGGTCGTTTTTTTGGTCACTAATAGCCACTAATAACCTTTTTGTTCTGTAGGATTCTGAGTTACCTAATGCATGAAGGCTCTTTGTATATAATGTCTGGCTTTAGTTAAAAACTTCAAACAAACAAAATAATGAAGGAAGCCCCAACTCCCAGTGCCCTGATTATAAATGTATTGTTGCATGACATCAAGATTGCTTGAATGTATTTTCAAGGTGTTTGGATTTTGTTTCAGTGTTGCTCTACAGTAACTGCTGGATTAGTTCCCTTCAGTATTTTCTTTACTACATTACGAATGCAGCTTTCAGCCCAAATCTGCACTCTCATGCAGCTCTGAATATGAAAATAGTAATAAGACTGGAAGGGATGCTGTGATTGTGCTTGCCCTGAGGTAGCTAGTCAAGAACATGTGTAAGCACTTCAGAACTGAGCAATGCAAAATACAACAATAAATGCCTTTTCAGGTCACTTCCCTGCCTGAACTCTTTCAGCCTGAGATTTGCATCCTTGGTTCTTTTTGTTCTTTTTGTTGCCTTGGTTTAGAAGAGGAGCTCTATCTCTGGTCAGACCAAGAATTTACCTACCTCAATATTCTCTCTCTGCCTGTTGTTAATAAAAAATGAGTGTGAAATAGATAGAAATATGTCTTCCAATAAGTGATGTTTTGGGAAACGTAGTTGTCTGAGCCTAGTTTTCCAACCTTGATAAAGTGCTTGGAATTGCATTACTAGAACTGATACCTCAATATCTTGATTCAGAATTTTGAGTCAATAGCTAAGAAAGCTAGAAGCAAATTAAGTATTTATATTCCCTGAATACAGCTCTGTTTTAGATTCTACTTTGTGTATTTTCTAGGTGAAGCCTAGCCTGGAGGAGTGGCACAGTGTTGTATTCCTGCTTTAAAGCACAGGAAATCAAATGTTGTCGTGTACTTGTACGTTATAAACAAAGCAACAGAAAAAGGATTTTCCAATTCTTAAGATAAAAAGTGAAAGAGGAAAGCAGGGGGTTGATGCCCTCATCCTGAGTAACATAATTCAGGCACAGTCATGTATAGTGATGTATGTAATGAGGCTCTGGTGTCGTGCTAGAGGCTGCCTTGTCTCAGCACTCTAAACCTTTATAACACTTTGAAGGCTTATTCCATCTTTTATTTTCCTCCCTCAGCCTTGCTGTTTTCCATCTCCCCAGCTGGAAGTGAATAAGGCAGTTAAACCCCTCTGCTCTTGCCTGCCGAGGTCCTGGCACGTGGTGGTTTTTACCTGGTGTGTTCCTGATCCCAGCTCGGTGCCATCACTTTGGGCTGCTCTTTCTGGAGCAGTAGCTCTGTGTGTGTAGCTCTTCCTTCGGTCTCTGAAGTGAAATCAGACTGTACTGGGCATGTTGTCTGTGCTCTGTGGTTGTAGTTTATTTGCAGCAGCATTTTGTGCCCCCTGCAAGAGGGCAGGCAGGGCTCTCCACTCCTCCTGCTCCTCTGCACTCAGCCAGCTCCCTGCAAAATTTACTAATCCCTGCTCTTTAGTTTCTATGATTTGAAAGGCTTAGCTGGAGCAGGAGGAAGAAGGGGTTTTTCCAACAGACTGTAGAGAGAAAGTAAATGAGGAATAGGAGATAACATGGATACAATGGGATGACACTGCATCAGTTGTAGGGTTTTTTTAATAAAGCTTCTTGGCTGTAACTCTTGATAGGAGTCAAGAGTAGAGAAGATTTGAAAGTTGAACTGCACATACCTCCCAATAGTTTGTGGGTAAGAACACACATTCATTTTCTGATATTAGGGATTTTCATGTATTTCCACTCAGAACTAGAGCAGCACTAAAGATTGTTTGTTTAGGTGATAAAGTTTGGCTGATGGATTTGTTGTTTTGTCCTCTAGAGGACTTGGTGGTTTTTCCTTAGAATAGCCTGGGAGCTACTTGAATTAACAAATCAATTAAATCTTTTAAAAATAATGCTGGAAACCAATGTCATAGGTTTTCTGTCTATCTTTGTCTTGAGATTTTTTTTCTTAGTAGCTATGATAAGGACAGCAGAGAAATCAGGATTTTAGCCAAAGCAGAAAGATAAAAGAAAACATAGTGCAGCATGAATAGGATCTTGCTTCCTATTGATTTCATGCTTATAAATGCAATTGGTTCTTTTTCTACAGTAAAGCAAGATTTGAAGTTGGAAACCAATAACTAGAGGACTGTCTTGGTGTGCTGGAAAGGGAATCTGTAGTAACAGGATTTCTTTTTTTCAGGTATAAGTTCAAAACAATTCAGTGGAGCTCAAATGGATTTATTATACTAATAACTGATACAAAGATAGGACTTTTCCACATATTGACCACAGGCATCTATAGGAATGGAGCTGAGACAGCAGAAAACTGTTAGAATGATGCAATTTCTCAAAGATTCCAGGGTTAATCCTGCTGGAATGGAAAAACTAGAGCTGTATTATTTGAAAGGCAATCCCCCCTTAACTCTTTATACTTCTGGAAAGTCTAAAATATGCGAATGAGTTTCAGTCTAATTTTAACTGGTGGAGTTGTACCAGAAGTTCCATTACTCCTGCCTAAGTAATTAACAGGTGATGTTTTTATTTGAGGTGCTAGAGGATGTACAGTGCCTCCTTACACTCATTTGACTTGAACCTAGTCTCCAGTTTTTGAAATTATGAAGTTGTGCTGGCACTCCTACAGATGGGGAATTACTTTTATAGCTGAGAAAATGGAAATACAGAGAAGCAGAATAACTTGCAAAGGGTTACACAGGAAATGAATGGCCAAACCAGGAGCTGAGACAGAGCTGCTCAAGGCCTTGTCTGATGTGTTGAAAGGGAAACTCATTTCTCATCTTCATGGACTTTGTCAATCTTAAGTTCATGCAGGAGTAAGAGGAAGACCTCGAAGTGGAGAGCCCTGGATTTTTCATTCAGCAGAGTCAATAGTTACTCCTGAATCAGCAAAATAATTCCTTGCCACAGTTATGAGGGGAAGGAAGATTTTCTGCCAGAACCCTGCCAGTGTAGGCAGGCCTTCTTTTAACACAGAAAACTATGTTCATGCTGTAGGAAACATATTTTGAAGTGATGCTTCTCCCAGTAGGCGAGGAAGCAATTGATTATATTTTCAGAACTGCTCAGTGGCTCTTGAAGAGCCACATGAACAGCCAAGTACTAGAAAACCAGGCCACAAACTAGCGAGGTCATCAGCAGATGCAGTGAGCACGCCTAGCTTTGGATTGGAAAAAAAAGGAAAAGCAAAGGAGAACTGGTGGGCTGTGGCTGCTAAGTCAGCTTTTGGAGAATGTTTGCTTTCCCTTGAAATTACTTGAAGTACACAGAAATTTAGGATTCTTGTAAATACAGAAATAAATTTCTGCTTTTGCCTTTGCAATACCGATATCTTGAGAACTTATAGCCAGGAGAGACCCTGTGTGGAGACAAGCCTTTGGCTGCTGGTTATTTTCTCGTTGTATCACGTGTTGTTTGCACACTGGGACAATGTGATGTCTTCTCAAGCCCCAAGTGCAGGGTGTGAGTGAGTTTGTGTAATTGTTTTTGCCAAAAGGAGGCATGCTATTTCTTTGACTCTGTGTCAGCTTCTCTTTTTTTTCTGAAAGATGAAAGGTTATTTTTTTTCCCAAAGTACAGACAGCTGTATTAAATGGGCTTGTTAGTTAACTTGGAACTTCAGCTGAAGGAGCTGTACTGTCACAGACATGATTAGAGGGACTGTGCTGTGTAGTAAACTACTTCAGAACAAGCTCTTGCCCTCCTCAAGGAGAGGCACTTTGTGTTTAAACTTTTGTTGTGCCTTAAACTTTTTCATGTTCATAGCTGGGACTCCCTCTTAGAATCCACATACACTTATAGAAGCAGAAAAGGGAAGGAAACAATCACTCACTCATCCAAAACTTCCTGTTTCATTTCAGGGACTTTCTACCACGTGGATCTGGCATCGTAACCAGGCGCCCACTGGTCCTTCAGCTGGTAAATGCCAGCACAGGTATGTGAGCTCCCTTCCCCTGTGTGTCCAGCTGGATTGATGTCTTAGTCAGGAAGGTGTTATTTGATCAGTGGAGAAAATAAATATGTATTTTCTCGAGGAAAAATGTTCTGCAGCCTTTTTGCCTATTTTAACATATAACATGTTAAGTTTTCAGAAGCAAAATGCTTCTTAATTTTTTTTGGTTTTAATTTATTAGTCAAGGCTCCATGCACACACGTTATAATTTTCCTTTGCCTATGCAGCTGTGATTCTTATGAGTGGGTAACACCTAAAAGCCACATGACCCTTATGAAAATGTAATGAATTAAGGGGGTGAAGATGTTGAGCTCAATGGAATTATCTCAGGTGTTGGCCACACAAACGTGACTGCAGTAACTACTGTTCCAACCTGCAAACTCTTGGGAAAGGCCCTTGCCAGACTTCATCTGTTCAATTGTGTTTTCTTGTGTTGTGTTTCAGGATGTGAAACATCACACTTCTGAGTGTTTCTCTGATTTCAGTGACTATTTCTGCCTCTGTTTCTATCTAAACAGAATATGGAGAGTTCCTACACTGCAAAGGAAAGAAATTCACTGATTTTGAGGAGGTCCGTCTGGAAATTGAGGCTGAAACAGATCGTGTTACTGGCTCCAACAAAGGGATCTCCCCTGTGCCCATCAATCTCCGAGTCTACTCTCCCCATGGTGAGTCCTAATCTTCTAGAAGGCTCTGCAGTCCTTTGTGAACTGAAAACAAAGTACTGTCATCCCTTCCCGTTCAGTGTAGGATATGTGGAAGGACTTTGAGGGCACAGTTTTCCTGATCAGTGTGAAAACAAGTGATTTAAAAGGAAGAGTGATGAGATCTTTGACAATCTCAGTAGAAACAACCTGCAACTACTTCTTACAGACATGTAACAAGAAGGGAATAGAAAGCTTTGTGTGCTTTTCTATCTCTTGTGCTAATTCTTATGTCTTTTGTCTAGTCCTGAACCTGACCTTGGTGGATCTGCCGGGTATGACAAAGGTCCCTGTAGGGGATCAGCCCCCCGACATCGAGTTCCAGATCCGAGACATGCTCATGCAGTTTGTCACCAAAGAGAACTGCCTCATCTTGGCAGTATCCCCAGCCAACTCTGATTTGGCCAATTCTGATGCCCTGAAAATTGCAAAGGAGGTGGATCCTCAAGGTAAATGTCTCCTAAATTACTCTGGCATTACTAGACAGTGGCCTGATTTTCATTTGGGTGTGATTAGCTGTGGCTCATGTCTCCATGTCTGTTGTCTTGGGATGTATCTTCCCCAACAAACATTCTTCTGAGAGGTATTAGTGAGTGTTAACAGTTGCTGTAGTAGAAATTCTTACTCCCCTTTTCTTCATTTGTCTAAGCCCATTTCTGAAGAGTTGAAGGATTTCCTTTCCTTTAATCATTTGCATTTGGCCTAGAAAGAATTAGGAAAATAGGCACTAAAATCCTTTTCTGCTGTGCCACAGCTTATGCATTCAGCAGGATACAACTGAGAACTTAACCTTGATTTTTCTCTGTTTTGCTCTTGTGGCCTCTTGTACATGATGAGAGCTGTAATGTGTGACTTTAAGAGCCCTTGGGTAGCTGGATTGGGCAATCTGTAAGCTCTGTGAACAGAGGAAAATAATACATGAGTTGTTTGCTGATCAAGTGTGTTTGTGTTGTTTTTCCATAGGCCAACGCACCATTGGGGTCATCACCAAGCTGGATCTTATGGATGAAGGAACTGATGCACGAGATGTATTAGAAAACAAATTGCTTCCCCTCCGTAGGGGTATGTTTCCTCACACTTTGCCCATGATCTCTTTCCTCTCTTTTCCTTGTGTGAGGTGTCCTGGCCTCATCCTTCCTCTGGTGCATCCCTTTCCTGTAACATCTCTTACTTGTGGTTAAGCCATCTCTGTTCCAACCTAAAAGCGAGAAAAGTTGGGGAACAGAGGTCAGTCATGCTGTTAACAGAAACTTTTTAGGTATTTATACCTTGATATGTAGTCCTAGCAGAAACACAGCCATATGCTCTTGTTTTTACTTTCTCTTTCTTCCTTTCATTAAAGCAAACCGTGAAAGATGTCTAAAATACTTCCCTCACTGCCATAGTTAAGAGAGATTAAATGATTCTGGGCTGTGGTACTTGCTGTGGCCATGGCAAAAGTACTTGTGCTAAGGACTCATAAAAGAAGAGTCTTAAATAAATAAGACTGGAGTGTGCTTTGTGTTAGGGTAACAGTAATAAATAAGCTAATTCTCTGTTCCATACTCATTTTTGTCCTGCATACCAGAATATCAGAACCTGGGCCATTCAGGGAAATTGTAATTTTCAACTCTTGCAGTTGCCCCTAACAATGTGTTACCACTAGAATGCCCTTTTCTAATGCTGCTGGCTGAGTAACTTCTCAAGTGTGAGTTTTATTTACATCCTTGCATCCATCTCTAACCCCACTCTCACAGGTTACATTGGTGTGGTCAACAGAAGTCAGAAGGACATAGATGGCAAGAAGGACATTCAGGCAGCTCTGGCTGCAGAGAGAAAGTTTTTTCTCTCCCACCCAGCCTACAGACACATGGCAGATCGCATGGGAACCCCCTTCCTGCAGAAAGTACTGAACCAGGTACTGTCCACAGTCAGGAACTGCTGCCCCTGGTGCCACTGGCTGTGAGACACACTGAGGCCAGTAATGGAACTTGCACACCAAAGGCAGAGCACTGATTTATCCTTTCACTTTCAAATTCAATAGTTGGTTTGTGATATATGCACTATCAAGATGCAGGGCCTTTCTGGCTAAGTTAAAAGGTACCTTCTAAATTCCAGTGGTCTCTGTACCTAACAGATATGTTAAAAATCAGATATATCAGTATCACATAAACCTATTTATGTGATACTGATAGTCATTTCCCATCTATTGAGGCTATCTATAGCATACATTCATACAGTAGCAATTTACTGTTGCTTCCCTCTCTACTCCCTTGAAGTACTCTCTGAAGTGAAGAGTCTTTTTGCTATTTCTCCTTATTCAAATATTCATCTTTAAACTGGAGTTTCCCACAAAGCTGGGCTTTATGGAAAGCCTCTTTTTAGAGCCTCATGAGTGGTTTGGCTCCTTCCACCTTCCCTTTTCACCATTTTATTTGGAAAAAAGGCTATAACACCACGTTGGGTGTCAACGGTGTGCTAATCTGAAGGCAGAATGGCCTTAACCCTCATGTAAAAAAGCAAATGCTAATTCTTGTTATGTGAATTTTGTTCTTGGATTTGAGTCAGTTTGGTTTGTGTGGAGGGGAGTTTTGCACCAGACTAGAAGGTAAACTGAATGTCAGGAGTAGAGGGGGGTGATAGACAGAAGCTGAGGAGGGGGAATACCTTCAGCTCATAACTGATACTTGTCCTGGGATAGATATTTTGTTGGGACCTCACAGGAGAGTTGAGCACAGAGAGGAGCTTTCTTCTTTTTTTTTGTAGTGTGGAGGCAGCAAACTCTTCCCAGTAACTACCTAGAGGTTTATTGTCATCTTAAACCTTCTTCTTGTGCAGCAATTGACCAACCACATCCGTGACACGCTGCCAGGGCTGAGGAACAAGCTGCAGAGCCAGCTGCTGTCCATTGAGAAGGAGGTGGAGGAGTACAAGAACTTTCGCCCCGACGACCCTGCGCGCAAGACCAAAGCTCTGCTTCAGTAGGTGGCCTCAGTGTCCCTCCCTGGAAAGGACTGCTCAGCAGGGAGATCTGCTTCACGCTCTTGATTTTCTTTCAGGATGGTCCAGCAGTTTGCTGTGGACTTTGAGAAACGCATTGAAGGCTCTGGAGACCAGATTGACACCTATGAGCTGTCGGGAGGAGCTCGGATCAACCGCATCTTCCATGAGCGCTTCCCCTTTGAGCTGGTGAAGGTACTGCTTCCCCATGCTGCTGAGATACACTTTTTGTTTCCTGTTGTATGTTACTACTTCTGTCTCCTTATCCCTCTTGCTATCTTTCATCAGCAGTCTTTCTCTTCAGCTGCTTTGTTTCATGGTTTTCCCTTTTATCACCTTTTTTCACTTGTTTGTCTCCTCTCTTACAACCTTCATGTAGCGATGAATTTCCCTTCTGTCCCTGTTCTTGTGACAGAACTTAACTTTCTCTGAGCTGAATGGCAATATTTTTTTGGACTTGATTCCTAAGTGCTAAATTGAGTGTGAAAAATCACTTTAACACAACCAGTGGTAAATCAATGACTGAATGCCCTCACAAATAGGTTATGTTAAAGCTACTACGACTGAATTTTATATAGAAGGAATGGTTCTGAAACTCATACTTCCTTGATCCTGAGCATCACACTACATCTAAAGTTGGACTCATAGGTACCTAAGAAGCAGGAAAAAGAATTTTAGGTATACCTGGAATTACTTCTGTCTGTCCTCTGTCAATGGCCTAGAGTTGGGAATGGTGTAGAAGCTGTACTCCCCTCTTAACAGTGGAAGAGGATTCTTATTGAAAGACAGTCCAGTTTCTTGGATGATGAAGTACACTTACCTGATCAGGAGGGATACTGAAAATCTTTTTTTTTTTTTAATGTCAGTTGGAACAAACTTGAGAGCCAGGTCTTTTTGCTTCAGTATTTTTTGCATCCTGCTTCCTTTTTTTTCACATTTGAATGAGATGAGGACTTTCTAGTGAAATAAATAGCCTTCCCTATGTTAGATCTACAACTCACACAAAATGTTTTATCCATTTGTGATGTTCACTGAAAAAGCAGCTGCCAAGATCTCATGCTAAATGTTATGAGGCAAACCAATTTGCTTTTAGAAAGCCATCTAACACTTCAGTCCTAGTGCTTTATCTCAAAGAAGCTCCTTAAGAGCAGCTGGGGCATCTGTAAATGCAGGCCCTTAGCTGTTCATTTGTGTCCAGGGCGTCCTGCTTTGGCCACAGCAGTTTTGTGGCTGGACTCTGTATCCAACACTTGGCTAATATCTCATGTGTCACATGGTAGTGCTGGCATGGGACCTATTTGCAAAGTATCCTGCTGTGCAAATCAGTGTCAGAAGGTTTCTGATGGGATTCTCTCCTGGTGCAGATGGAGTTTGATGAGAAGGAGCTGCGGCGGGAGATCAGCTACGCCATCAAGAACATCCACGGTATCAGGCACGTATCACACACTAGGCAGAGCTCTGGCTGAAAAGCCTTGTAAATACTTCTAGACCTTCCAAATGGAGTTGAAGACTTCAGAGGTACGGTAGGTCAGCCAAAGGGAGGGAAAACCTCCCTTTGAATCTGGGAATAGGGACAATCATTCAAGTGAGTTTGCTTTCTTTTCCCATGTGGGAGTCACAGAAGCCTAAAAGGTAAAAGCCTGGGTGACTTGATATCTTTTCCATCCTTCTTGGGCCTTTACATGTGAAAGGGTAGGAAGAGGGATGCAACCCCATACTACTGCTTTGTTTAGTTAAAACTAAAATGTTGATTTTCACACTGACCAGCAGTTAGTTATTCAAAGCAAGTGTTGGTACAGAGCCCCTCCTCCCCTAGAGATCTGAGGGAGCACTGGCATGCCCATCACCAGGGTCCCACTGGCCCCACATAGTTCAGTGTGAAGGTGAGGTGTCAGAAAATTCAGCCCTGAGAACCCTGAGTTGTGCTGCTCTTGGGAAGGTGCCTGTTGAAGCCCTTCTGCACACAGGGATGTGAACAAAAACTGACCTAGATTTATTTTCATTCTTTTCTCTTGGTCAGTCACCAGCTGAACTTGATAAAGGGTATCGGATGTGCCAGTGTCTGAACCCTTAAGAAAATCTTCCAGAGGAGGCCTCATCTCCTGCACAACTCTGAGATCAAATACACTGTGCAGGGGTCAGCCCCTGCCACCCTTAGGTTGAGGTGAAATGGTGACGTGGCTATGGATATCCAGCTAAGATCCATTTTGCCCTCAGCACCTCCTTCCTTGCAGGTGCCAAGAATCCCTCATTTTTCATGAACTTTAGTCAGGGCTTGTCCAGGGGATGTGACACTTCCCAGCCCAGATGTCCCGGGTTTTGGTGATGGTGGTGCCTGCTCCGAGATGTGTGTGTAACTCTGTGACATTCTCCTTGCCCCTTCTCCCCCTCCTGCCTTGTCTTGTCCCCACCCTGGGTGTTTAGAACCGGTCTCTTCACACCTGACATGGCCTTTGAGACCATTGTGAAAAAGCAGGTGAAGAAGATTAAAGAACCTTGCCTGAAATGCGTGGACATGGTCATTTCGGAGTTAATCAATACTGTTAGACAGTGCACCAAGAAGGTAACCAGAGGCAGCATGGAGTTGGCACCTTCCACCTGCTCGCTGGCTGCGGCGCAGCATCGTGACCTGGGCAGGGACTTGCCTGCAGCCACACTTGGTGTTTTCACCACCTCCTCAGCATGACTAGACCTGAGCAGAGCCAGCCTGGAGCGACCCAGCCAACAAGCCAAACAGAAAGGAAGCACTGTGGGATGTGTGCTATGGCCCTGCTCCCTGAATCTTTTAGAGCTGAGGCATGCTGGAGATGTCCTGGCCACCCCTTGGTCTGTACCATAACTCCTGGTTCCTTTGAAAACCAAGGGTATTTCTCTATGGTTACATTTTTCTTTAAATTTATTATTTGGGTTTATTTTCCAAGCCAGAGACTGGTATTTAAATTTTGTGCCCTCTGTTTTTGTGAGAGGATTAACTCCAGAGTTGCCCTTGGGGGCTGTGTGGGGCTGAAATTTAGAGTTGCAGCACTTACAGCTGTGGGTTGTATCTCAAGGAAACGTTCCTGTGGTGTTTGGCTTGGTTTCTGGCTGGTTTGGTCCATATCCTGATCTGGAATAGCAGCACATGGCTGAGAAGAAGCAAGTTAGAAATGTTCATCAGCCTCTGGAGTCCATCTGTGCTCTCTCTCAAAAGAGAGGACATCAGGCTTTGCCGTTTGGGATCCTTACTGGTATTTTCTGTGGTCAGGGATGGGAACATGCCGTGATTCTGCCCTTTGGATGTGGCAGCTTTTGTGTTTGAGGTTGGGGTTGGAAGAGGGCAAGATGACATGACTTGTGCCATTCTTCTCAGCCATGACTTGCTGCTTCAGGCAGGGCTGGGTGCTGGTGAAAAGGCACCTCAGATAGGATTAGGTGGGCACTGGAGACTGGAATCACCAGGTAATTCAGGTGCAGGTAAATGGGCACTGCAGGAGGTTTCCACAGAGTCTGACCCCTCTCAGCAAGGCTGGGGACAGGTGCCCGAGTGGTGACACTTGCCATCCTTGCACAAGTGCCTGGTCCTTAGAGCCAAGAGCCTCTGCAGAAGGGCTCAGGTGTGCAGACACGTGCTTTGCCCCCCAGGACAGACTGGGAGAGCAAAGTGGCTGCAGTGAGGGGTTGCTCAGGTTTCTAGAGTGCTGGAGGAGCTTCCTTTTTCTGTCCTGCTGTCCTCTCTTGGGGTGTGTGACTGTGGGAAGCACCCAGAAAATTGCCATTAGAGCCTGTTGACAGGTAAGCACAGGCCCTCGGGCTGCCAAGTATCCTGAGTCACCTGCTAACTGGATCAGAAGGGCCCTCCTTTTTCATGCCCTCTGAAGCTTCTTTTGATTTGTTCTCCATCCATCAGTTGCTATTCAAAACTGCCCATTGATTCTTTCTCATTGCATCCTTTCCTTCAGTTCTTATTTCTTACTACATTGTTTCTTTTTCATTCCTCTTTTTACTGACAATTTTAGAGTAAACCCTCTGTTCTGAAGGCAGCAGTTCCTCAAGTGATCTGGTGGTGGGTACAACGGGGTGGGAAATACAGGAGGAGAAGAGGCCACATGGATGGAGGAGAAATGTTCCAGATTCAGAAATAAAGGATTCCATTTCAGCTTGGATCCTACTGCTAGGGTGTTCACGGTTTGACTTCAGTTCCAGTTGCTCTGTGTGTGTGTGCTCTAGTAGCCATGGTTACAATTTTGTATATGAAGAAACGAAACACTGTCATTCAGGTGATACTCAGGTGTTGTAAGGGACTAATTTTTTTAAGAAATCAGATTTCCTCTGGAGTCTGGTGGGGGAAGCAGCGTAACTTGAGCTTAGCTGGGCAACTGGATTAGTAGGAAGCCTCTGCTGGGTCAGAGGATGTGAACTGAACTCTGGAAATGCTTTGCTCAAAAGGGGCATTGTTGGCACCTGGAGAGAAGCTTGGGTGAATCCAAATCCTAACATATTTCAGCTCTTAGCTGCTTAAAAGGCAGCATGGTTATACATCCTAATACGTGTTGAAGAGTGTTTAATACTGGTGTTGCTTGGGGACTTGCAGGTGTTATCCACAGAGATGTGAGAGATGAGGTGAAGGAGTAAATACCTGATTTACATGAAGTGGTGGTTATTTATAGCCATCCCAGGATTTGTTGTTAGCTGCAGGCACCCCAGGTGTGGTTCTAAAGCTGTAGTTTATAAAGGCAATATCCCCTTCCCATGCCAAGGGGATATTATTCCCTGAAAGCACTGGCAAAGTAGTAATGGCCCATGGTAAGACAAGTGACTCAGGTTGTGTAACAAAGAGCATCCAGTAGAAGCTCTGAAGTGTTAAAAGAAGTGCTGAAAAACTTTTTTTGCTTTTTTGGGTGCGGTAGTCTTGAATTGGATTGATCTTGGCTATATTTTAGTAACTTTAGTTTCTGTGGACCTTCTGTTCTTCCTGAGTGGAGCCAGAGAACACAGACCACAAAACATCAGTGGAAATTAATAGTTCCTTATAAATCACAGCAGGCCTATGTTGGGTCTGATGCTGCAGGTATAATGGATGCTTTGTATAGCTGTGGATGTCCTGCAGCACATTTGCATTTTCCTAAATGCTGGGTACCTCTGTTCTTAATGAGGGAGCTGATGTTGCAGGAAAGGCAGGTGAGATGAAATGTGTTCTGTAAGTGGAGTCGTTTGCCTGAATCCGTGGAACTGAGAGACATCAGTTCAGTTCTGCCAAGACAAGATGCAAGTGACCTACCTCTGCAGGTTTTAGTCTGGCTCCTGTTCAGGCTTCCTGCAGCTGGAATAAAGAAAACTTGGAAGGGGAAATAACTATGGTGGGAAGGAAAGGGAAATGTGATAGAGATATGAGAAATGGTGGACTTCTAGGAAAAGAGGCAGTGGCTCACTGGCAAGTTGTTTTGTCTTGAAATCCAAAGCAGCTTTCCTTCAGGAAGTGATCACTTGATCCCTGGGGGCTCCATTCATTCATCTTGCTCTTGACAGCTCACCATTTCACTGGCCCAGCTGCTCCTACCTCATTCCCCCTTTGACACTTCCATTTGCCTGTAGACTCTCCTGATACTTGGCAGTGCACAGGCCCCACAGCAATGCTCACCTGGTTCAGTAAACTAATGGAATGAACCAAAATCTCACTTCTCATTTTGCCTTGTGTTTTCTCTCTTCTCCCTCTTCCTTCCTTCTTTCTTCCTCCTTCCTGCTCTTTCTCTGCTTTGCTTTCTTCTTCCTCGTTGCTTCTTCCCACCCTTCCCCTGCCATGCAGAACGGGTCTCTTCACGCCTGACCTCGCTTTTGAAGCCATAGTGAAAAAGCAGGTGCAGAAGTTGAAGGAGCCAAGTCTGAAGTGTGTGGATATGGTAGTGAGTGAGCTCACATCCACCATCAGAAAGTGTAGCGAAAAGGTAAAGAAACAAAAAATCGAAGAAAGGTCAATGCCCATCCCTTTCCCACACACTTCCATGCTGTTTCTGCACACACACACCCACCCCAGGAACTTCAAATCTAGAGAGAGAAAATTGATATAACAATGCATCTAGAGGAGAGCAGCAACCTGCAGGTACAGGAGCAGTTTGAAGGCAGGCCAGGGGAGTGGGTGACAATTGATGGGCTCTTTAGCTGAGCAGTGAGCTGAGGCCCAGTGGGTTACTCTGGCATAACCTTCTCCTGTCTGGCTCAGTGTGGATCAAACCCTTTGTGAGACCAGTTTGCTGTCCATTGCCTGCACATTTGGAACTTCTTAGTTGTTATTTTTGGGGACCCCCCCCCCCCAAATTCAGGTAACCTAGAAAAAGATAAAAAGCCAGAAAAGGACCTCACACCTCCCACAGCACGAGTGGTCTGCAGTACATATTGAGCCATGGCATCTACAAAACAGCAGCTGATTAAAAGTTTGAGGTGCAAGATGTCCTGCAAGAAACATTCAGAGCTCCAAAAGGCTTTGAGAAAAGCTTTTCCAGGCATTACACCCTCTGCATCATTCTCCTGCTGATATCTCACTCCATGGACTGTGCTCAGGGGGAAGTAGTGTGGTGCTTTTCCTTGGTTGCTGTGAAACACAGGAGGTGAAGCCTGAGGGCAGCAGCAGGTGGAGAGTGACAGGGAAGGTGTCAAATATTTCTTGGAGGCTGGGGCAGGAGTGGCTTTGATTCCCAGGCTGGTTCCCTCCAGGAGAGGGCACCACATGCCTCCTTTAAAAAAAAGGCAGATGTGGCAATTGGTGTTAAACTTGCCAGCGAGGAGCCAGAAACGTGGCACAACAGAGCTGTGCTCTGGAAACTGAGTTGGAAAGGACTGTTTCATGGGCTATTCTAGGACTTGGAAATTACAATTTCCTTCTTCCAGGGTTACAGCCAGACTCACTAGCCTTTTGGTGAGCTCTAGATTGTGAAGGAAGGGAAGATAAGAATTGATGTGTGTTCAGAGTGAGGGCAAAAGATGAGTTAATAAGGTCTGGCTCACTCAGGAATGCAGGGCTCATTTCCACCTTTGTAAGGACACATCTTTGACGTGCCCCAAGCTCTGCCCATTCGATTTCTTGAGGAATCCTGCTGTTGCCTTGCTGTGGGATCAGATGTGATGAGGCAGAGTAGCTCCTTCCCAGCCTGTTTCTAATGTGGATTTTATATTTTGATGGGTGTAATTACTTGCACTGTGTTCTGTATCCAGCTAGTGATGTCTGCTCTGGGTGGGGCGAGAGAAGGATGATGATAAAAACCCCAAGGGTGTTGAATTCTAGTTTCTCTATTGGACCATGTCATTAGAGTGGCTGGATACCTACTTGCTCTGTGGATTTTTTAATCCATGATGTGATGGATGACCCTGTGAGGATATTCCAAGGTGATGCAACCTGGGTAATCCTGCAAGGAAGGTGATAGTGACACTGTAGGAGACTAATGACTGTGGTTAAATCCAGGGAGGCAGGTGTTAGATGTAAAATGACTGCCTGAATGAAAATACCATAGCAATAATGGTATTTCTTCTTCTGGAAGAAAAAAGGGACGACTCTAGTAACGTTTTAAGTCAAATGTCTGCATCTAGTGAGAAGGTTAATCTTGCCTGTACCTCCCTCTGAAAGAGTAGAAAGAAAGAAAAGGCCACTTAAGGATTGCAGCTGGACTGAGATGGGTTCTGATGGCATAAGGTAGTAACAGCCCAGGGACATTAGTTAATTTGCAATATTTATTTTGCATGTTATAGCTCTAACTGCTTGACATGGACAAGAGCATGTGCTATTAGGGGAAGCATCTGGAAAAGGCTACTTTAGGACTGATGCTAATTGTAAGGTAATACCCAGCCTGCTGTATTGTGGACTGATGCTGCATCTGAAAAGATGAAAAAAACCTTTAAATTCACCAGAAGTCCTGCAAGGCTTCTGGAAAGGAAGGCTTCTTGGGCTAACACCTCTTGAATTAGCTTAACAGTCCTGTAGCCTTGGTTTGTTGCTGTCCTGAACTGTGTGTGTTACTGTTTATGTTCTCTCACAATTATTTCATTTCACCCCAGGTGGTGAAGAAATCATTGTATGTACGGTTGGTAAAGCTGTATAGATTGAATATTATGAGACTATCAAAGAACACAGAAGGTGACAAACCCATCTGTGTTCACAGTACAGTTTTCCTGTATGAAAAGTTGACTATTTCTTGACTATTAGACTAAGTTGAGGGCTGAACAAGATGGCCATTAACAGCTGTCCTGTGACTGGCTTGATTCTGAGCTTCTTGCTATTGGAGAGTAGTTCCAAAAGCAACAGAAAGCTGGTATAAGCATGCTCCCTTACTTTTAGGAGGGTAATGTTCTAGCTAGTGTTTTTCCAAAAGCAGGAGCCTTCTGTGCCAGACTGCACTGCAGTGTCTCACAAGTGCAGGAAAGTCTTGCAAGTCAGCAGCCCTTCAGCTGAAGGTTGATCTCTGGTGTGCTGGCAAGGACTCATAGAATCTGCAAAGAGGGCAGCTAAGGAGCATTGGGACAAATTGGTTTTCAAAGAGGGCTGGAAGCTTGTATTTTGATTGAACAGGAAAATGATGCTAAAACAGGATCGAAACCCCACTGAGCTGGGACACGATCCCAGGCTGACAGACTTTACCCCTCGAAGGGTCGCCTGCTCTCCTGTCTTTCAGAGTCATGGCATTTCTGGGTGCTGTTTGTCCTGCTGGTGATAACACCTTGCCCCTCTATACTCTGTTGCATGTTCCTTGGTGGTGTGACATCCTTCCTGTGGCTTGTTTATCCTCTTTCCTTGCCCACCCTTGCTGCTCCTGTGCATGCTTGGGGTCAAAAGCTCCTGCATGGGGACCAATGCTGCCAATTTATTTTTGCACATGGATGTTGCTGGACGAGCTGGGTTCTGAATAAACCACTACTTGTTCTGCACTTCGTGTGCATTTGAACTGGTTGGGACTGGGATGGTGGGGGAGGTTTCATGTGGTTTTTGTTTGACTGTGTTTGTTGTTTGTTTTTTTTTAATTTCAAGCAAAGAAGCTGAGACTTGCTTAAAGATTTTCCAACTTCCTGTTTTTCTGTTTGACATAACTTGCCCATCTATCCTTTGCCAACCCCCTAAAGGAAACAGGAAGCTTTCCCTGTCTGTGAAGCAACCAGCTGCCTGAACCAAAAGATCATGGAGAACACACAGTTTTTTGCTTTCAAGACAAGGTGGTACTGAGGAGCACTAATTCCACTTTTTTCCTGCCTCTGTGGCCTTCAAAAACAAACCACACATTTAAAAATAGTGTCAAAATCTAGTCCAGATTCCAATTATAGGCTATTGCAACTTGATAGACTGCAAGGGGGCTCAAAGGGTTTGAAACTATTTGTTGGCAGATGTTAGGAATATTGGTGGTGGTTACTGTGGGATCTGGCTTCCAGAAGTAATGCTGCACATTTTGAGACTGTTTCTTGCACCATGTTACAATTATATATACAAAACAAAAGGGCAAACCAGTTTAAGAAGAAACTTTCATAAACCGGAGGAACAAAACAAATGCAGTCCATGTCTTGGGCAAATGAGATTTTCTTTTATACACCTTCTTGAACAGATCCAAAAGGCTGATATTGGGAAATACTGTTTGACATCATAGTAAAATTGGAGGTAATATTAAAAAAAAAAAAAAAAAATCAGGGTA
>VZTB01014652.1:123052-171713 GCA_013397245.1 Thryothorus ludovicianus | reverse complement strand
AAAGGTTTCAAATCAAAATAAAATTTGAATAAAAAATAAAAAAAAAAAAAAAAAAAAATCAGGGGAAATAATTTCACAGGGAATAGGTGTGAGGTAGGGAAGAAAGGGGCTGGATTTTGGATCTAGAGGATTAATTTCATTTGACTGTGCCAGGCTTTACCTGAGATGCAACAGTTGCCGCTGTAGGAATCACTAGAGGTTTATGACTCTGGGCAAGAAGGCCCAGTGTGAAACCCAGAGGGCTTTAAAGGTGTTGATTCTACAAGTGTGACTCAGATTATCTACAGAGATAATACCTTTCCTGGAATCACAGCTTCCAGAGTCCTTCTGCTTCTCAGTGTGGGCAGGAAAGGATTCACTCCTCAGTAATGTAGCAGAAAATGTGCTGTAGATGCAATGTGAACATAGCTGTCAGCTATGTAATCCTGGCCCAGCACAGTGGAGAACAGGTAGAAGTAGCTGGATGCCCAGAGCATGATGTTTCTTGGAGACATGAACCCTTGAGCTGGTCAGATCCTCTGTCTCTGCCCACAGATGTTGGAAAGAGACAGAAGCTTTCACTTATTCCCTCAGCAAACAGGGACTGAAATCCACTTTACTTCCTAGAGGAAGGTTGTAAGAACAGGCCATTCACCTGCTTAGCCTGCTACAGTGAGAAGCTGAACATCTAAAGAAACTGCTCACTTAAATGGGGAAAACCCAACAAGCAAGGAGCAGTGCACTTACATCTGGGGTTTGCCAAAAGCCTCATGGTTGGAACAATGTGGTGAGTTTGGAGTAGGTCTCTGGTGAGACAGAAAGGTTGCTGCAAGACTGAAAAGGGCTTTTCTCTAAAGCTCAGAGCAAGCCAAAATTAACTTTGCCTACAACAGACCTCCAGGAACTTGGAAAAATCTGTCTGCAAGTCCAGCTTTCTAGAACTTCCCTTGAGAGTATCTGGTAGCAAGGTGTATGTGTGCATGTGTACATGTGGGGGGCTGCAGCCCCCTTTTTACCTCCCTTTCCCATGTGCACGTGTTTCCTCTCTCCTGCAGCTCAGCCAGTACCCTCATCTGCGTGAGGAGATGGAGAGGATCGTCACCACCCACATCCGTGAGAGAGAAGGCAGGACCAAGGATCAGGTGGGGATCAGGAGTGTGTGTCAGGGAGGAAATTGGGTGGGGGGCACCTTTTGAAGATGTCTAAGTCAGGCCTGAGCCAGAGGGGATTGGATGAACAATGTCCAGGGCTCTTGTGTCCCTGTTAGCAGTGTCAGTCCCTAACCTCTTGCTCTGTGCCTCTGTTTGGCAGGTCATGCTTCTAATAGACATTGAGCTGGCTTACATGAACACAAACCATGAGGACTTCATTGGCTTTGCCAAGTAAGCACCCACCTCCTATTGCCTCTTCTTCTCCACGTGTGTTTCCTGTGGCTCTGTCCTATAGCTGCTCTAATAAATAGGGTTTAGAGGCCCTGGTGCAGATGCTATTGTCCCCAGAATGGTGCAGCTCTCAGTATTGCTTTTTTTCAGTGGCTCTGGATTGCAAGGCTGGGGGGAGAATAGAGATGCATGGAAGGGGGTGTTACCGTACTAGGTTTGTGTCAGAACAAAAAATCTCAGCAGCTGTGGACAGTTAGTGACCCAAATGAGGTTCATGTGGGAGTGAGAAGATGAGTAGTCCAGGCTGAGAGAGCAGATGGCAAAAGATGGGGTTATTAAGGCTTGGAAGCCAGTGGTGGGGGGCCCCAACTTCCTGCAGCAGCTAGCCAGAGGGAGGAGGATTTAGGTGATCAAGAAGAGCCTTAGAAGTTTTGAATGTCTCTGCTGTTATTTTCAGTGCTCAGCAGAGGAGCAGCCAGATGAGCAAGAAGAAGGCAGCTGGTAACCAGGTAGGCCAAGTTCCATCTCCTTCACTTCTGCAAGGAGGACATGTTTGCTACCTGGAAGCTACCCAGGTGGACAAGTGCTGGGCTGGATGCAGCACTGCTCTAAATTGTTTTGTTGTGTTGCCTTTTTTTTTTTTTTTAACTCATCAAACTGTTCGTAACTGGAGGATAGTGGTTTAGGCTCCCTGCAGTCAGGAAGAACTGAGCATCTGGCAGCAATGGAGGGCAATGGCAGCTTGATAATCAAGATCTGGTCATTCTTTTCTGGTAGAAATCTCTATTAATTAATGTTCTGTAAACTCCTGTCTGTTCAGCCCCTTCACTAACTGTGCCAGCTCTCCTGCCAAGGTGAGAGCTACAGAACTAGGTCTGAACTGTTACAGATTTATCCTTTCTAGTTGTCTTTCCCAGGAGTGGTATCTACTTTCAGAAGAGTGATTTCAAGAATTCAGGGACTCTTTTTCTGAAAAACTTCACTGGAAATCTATAAATCTCTGTACAGGGAGATAGAGGGTGATGATAGCCATGGTTGCAGTGGATATTTATCAGAACACACCCATGGGAGAAGACAGCAGTAGAGGGGAGGACTTCCCTTAATCCTCCAGGAACTGTAAGGAGTGTACACAGAATTAAAAAGAGGCTAATGACACTTTGTCCCAGATTTGCTGGTGATGTGGCAAGGTTATCTTGGCTAGCAGATCTTGGAAACAAAGCCTTACAAGCAGCTTTGTAGAGAATGGAAGCAAATGTTTTTTTAAAAAAAAACAAAACATTCACTCCTGACATCCATCCTCTTCATAACAGAATGTTTGGCTACCTCTCCCTGGACATGACATTGCAGAGTGTTTGAGGTTGTTGGTGGGCAGGTGTTCTCAGCAGGTTGGGCTGGCCAGCCAAGCATTTTGGAACAGCTGTAGGGAAATGCCATCCTCTGCAGTCCCTTACAGTAGAGCTGAGCGTGGAAGAGTGCAAAGGGCAGACTCCAGATCTACCTGTAAAGTGCTTTTGCTTTCTTGTTAGCAGATTTATTTTGATATGGGAGTTGCTTGTGTTAACACTTGGGATAAAAGATATGGTACTAGCCTCCAATTTATTTTATTTTATTCTTGAGCCGCTCTTCTCCTGCTCCAGCTTTCCTGGTAATAATCTCTCCTCTCTTTGCTCCTCTCCTGCTCTCTGCTCTGCTGCTGTTGCTATGGTTCCCCTTTGCAGGATGAGATCCTGGTGAGTAGAAGGCCACTCAGCAGGGTGTGCTAATGAACATTAACGTTGCATCTGGGAAGGCAAAACCAGGGCATAGACACATTTTTCTGTCTGCTGCCGAATGGGGAGAGGAGGGCAGCTGGCATTAGACACAGATGAAGCAGAAAAGGTGGAAAGGTAGTATGTTGAGGAATAATTTAGAACTGCGGGTACATCTTTCGAGTGGGTGGAGATAAAAAGCAGCAATCCGAGGATGTGTAGTTCTGTTCCACTGCCCCCTCCTGTCCACACGGGGAGTAGGACTAGTTTGAGCTTGAGGGCAGGAGGTGAGGATCCGAAACTCCTACTATGCCTATTTCCATTTGCCTATGGATAGTAAATTGCCAATTAAATGATCCTGTGTCTCCAGGGCAGCTAACCAGGTACACCAACTGGGCAGGTTGCTCACACCATGCAACCTGCTAATACACAGTGCAGCTCATGGTTTTTCAATGCCAGGAAGATTTTAGCAAACATATCCACACAGTGAGGTACAAATAATGCACACAGATGTTTCTGGGTGTGAATAGTGCAGGAATAGTAAAAGCTGATGCATATCTGCATTTGATTATGGCATGTGTGGGGTTCTAAACTAGCACTTGGTGAATAGGAGTCCCCTAGAGTGTAATAGCCTGGCTTCTTTACAGACTAAACTTCTGGGAACTTGTCTTGCCCTAGATTAATATGACTGCCCAAATACCTGGGTATGCTGAAGTCCAGGGTACTAATTCCAGATGCACCGTTTTGTTCTGTTATCCTTAGTGACTTTTTACTAAACTCACTTCTTTCTGGGGTGCTTGGCTATGTACTGAACTAGTTCCCCCTATCTTGAGTTGAGTGAAGCACTCCACACCTGCAGTGTGCTGAAAGGTGTGCTGGTGTCCTGGTTTTCTCTAGGCGTGGCCTTTTCTGGGTGTTTTGCTGTGATTTAATGCTTGTAGCTTGTGCTAGTGTCCAAGGCACTCCTGATGTAGTTCTTTCTGTATCTCTTTCCTCTTGGCAGAGGGTATAATGCACAGCACTGCCAGGTTCCTTCCTGCCTCCTTTTTATGCTATTCCTGGCCCTTTTGGGGCAAGGACCTTCACTGGCCAGTTGAATGGGGGGCTCTTCTGGCAGCAGCAGAGAGCACCATGTTCCTTGTCTTTCCATACTGCTCTGCATGTAGGGATACCCTTGGATCCCTCCTCTGTCACCTAAGGCCAGGAATGATTGTCCTTGTTAATGCTCACTGCTTCCATCCCCTCAGGTGATCCGGAAAGGCTGGCTCACCATCAACAACATTGGGATCATGAAGGGTGGCTCCAAGGAGTATTGGTTTGTCCTGACAGCAGAGAACCTCTCCTGGTACAAGGATGATGAGGTGAGTAGCTCAACTCTGCTGCTGGAGTCTCAGGCATCTGATGAGGACAAGCACTTCAGATCACTGGGTGTTCCAGATGTATCTTCTGAGTGCTGTCTGCAGCTGGTGACAGGCTGAAACTATCCTTGGGCCAAGCTCCCCATGGCCTCAGTACTGCAGAGCATTTCTGAATTGATGTGAATGTGGCTTGTTTGACGCACAAGGAGTAATATTTATGCTTGAAGTTCTGGCTCAGTGGAAAGTTGACAGGCACTTGGAATGAATCTGACCTTTATTCGTTTTGCTATGGCAGCTGTGATCATCAAGGGTGTGATGGGTTAGTTCCAAGATTTGGACTTTTAGGCATTTATGGGGCAGCAGTGAATTTTCTGAAGGCACGTGGCTGTGATTTCATGCATCTCCTGGTTACAAGAAAAAAGCTCTCTTGGAGCAAAGCAACAGGAGCTGTGGACCTGAAGCTCCAGCTCAGGTGCTGGCTTCTTCTGACTTGGGGTGAATTACTTAATCTTTCCCAGGTCCAGCTCTTAAACATGCAAAGTAGGAATGTCTTTTTACTGATACCTTGAACATGCCAGTCAGTATGTTATTTAATTGTTTGAGTTGTAAATGGTCAGCATACTGCTGATCAAAAATACAGTGATTTGTTGAATATCACTGATAGGAACATGGACCTACTCTGTAGAGCTGCTTGATAATATTGAATATTAGCAGTTCTGGCAACATGCTATGATATGTTTCTGCTTCAGTGGGAATTGTAAGACAGAATCGTTCCAGTTGAAATCACTGTTAACAGTGTCTTGCTTCCTATGCAAGACAAAGGTAGATAATTGTCCTTTATAATTACTTTGAAAAGAGAAAGAACAGCTGGATGGTTCTGGTAAGAATATGATTGAAAGGTTTAGTCCCCTCAGTGTGCTGGGAGATGAAAAATGTCTGGTATGATGTAGTCATAAGCTCTGAGTGGATCAGAGTTTCTGATTGCAAATGAAGAAACTTCTCTTCCTCTTATTGTGGTTTGTGTCCCTCAGGTGTTCTGAGGCACACAGTATTGTGTCTGAGAGCAGCAGCCAGGCCTGGATTCTTGTCTAGTTGCTATCAGTGGGCCTGTTTCCTTCTCAGCAGGTAGAAATGATGACAAATACAGTGATGAATCAGCCTCTAAATATTGCTTTCTGTATGGAGATGGCTGCTGTGCTGCTATGGATGAGCAGGCAGCAATTTCCTAATTAAAGAACTAGGCATTGAAATGGCTTTTGCTAAATCAGTGTCTCGCTGCTGTAAGACCCCTGCCCTTTGTGTTCAGTGTTGCTTGGGGAGGCTTCCCTCTCCTTTGGGCTTCATATGCAGGTCGAGTGGCTATAAACATCAAGTAGTTTAATCAAAGCCAGCTGCTACATCTGTATTACAGAGATGATCAGAATTCCCTGTTCTTCCCCCAGGGAGTGGGAGGGAGGGCGGTCTGCAGTGGGGATGTATAAACTGTTGATAGATTCCAGTTGCCTGGTATGGGGATTGGACCTCCCTCCCCTCCTGAGGGAGGGCAGCCTTGGGGGTGATAGCGACTGGAGGTCTGCACCATTTCCCTTCTGCTGAGCTGCCTAATGAAAACAGTTCCCTGCCAGCCCCTGTCCCTTAAACACAGAGAACCAGCACTGATGAGGTCTGAGCTGCCTCTGAGAAAGGAGCCTTTGTTTTCAACTGAGTGGGAGCAGGGGGGAAAGGGAAGTGTGTGTTTTATTTGCTTCCTCCCCAAGTCCAACTCCTTGATCACTGGCTGTTGTGAGGGAGAAAGGAAGCAACGTCCGCCTGGACTCAAATATTGAGTCAGGCTAAAAGTTGGTGCATTTGATGGGCAGCTGGTAGAGCCTTGTGCTTGGGGATTCCCATCCCAAAGCTCAGTCCTGCGTGGAGCTGACTCAACACCCAAGAGCTGCTCACAGTGCATGGTCCCCTGTCAGACTGGGGATTTTTGCATGTCTGTTACTGAGCTCTCCTCCTTCACCAGTTCAGAACTCATGTCCTCTTCAGCTCCTGAAACAATCTCATGTGTTTTTAAAGGTTGTGCACCATGGTCTTTCTTTGCTTCAGCTCTGGAAGGAAGGGGAAAGCTGTGTCTGCCCCACCCTGCACTTCTGTGGGCTCTCTTGTCCTAGTTCCCCTGTGCTCTGGCTGCTTTCCAGAGGGAACAAGGAGAAAGCTGAATCTGCCTTTTGTGGATGGAAGTGCTGGTAACAGAGCTGTGGGTGCTGATGGGGGAAGGAGCAGGGTGAGGTGGTGTGTGGTGGGATGAGGGTGAATCCTAGGCCAGCACCTCTGGGGCTAGGAGGATTGGGGACACTGCCTCTCCCTGCCCTGTCCCACAAGCCAGGACCCAGTGTCTGTGGAATGAAGACATCTGGACCCCATTAGTGAAATACCAGTCTTTCCGCAGCACTGGCTTGTTTTTTCTCTGCCTCTGAAGAAAGGAACTGAAGCTTAAAATGTCTTAAAGGGGCCAGCATTACATGTGAGCAGGGATATATGGCTGTTGATGCTCTGGAGGGGCCTGAAGGAGTGTGCAGGGGAATGGGAGGGGAAGGAAAGAGTGGGCCAAGCGTGGGTGGAAAGTTGGCTCCCCACTCTGCCTTGCTGCCAAGAGCATGTGTGTGTGCTCCTGGGCTCTCTGTTTTTCTTCCTGTCTCTTTTCAATGAGTCAAACACTGGCCCCATGGAGAGTGGCCCCACAGAAAGCTTGGCCTCCCAGGACCTGGCGACCCTCCTGAGGTACCTGCATCTCCTGAACCCTGTGGGATCCTGGTGCAGGCCAGCAGTGGGAAGGAGAGGTGGGGAGGAGCCTGCTCTGGCTGCTGGCAGTACAGAGTGAGGTTTCCTTGCTCAGGGAGGCCATAGTGTCCCAGTGGAGCAGCAGCACAGCACCAGAGCACACTGGCTGCACAGCAAGCACCACAGTGGACATGATACAAGAATTTGATTCAAATATTCCATCTGCCCAGATCCCTTATGAAATGCACAGTTCCTATGGCTCTGCAGCACTTTCCTGCCTGCTGGAAAAGAGAGTCTGAGTTTGGGCAGAGCTGCTGGTGACAGGAACCTTGTAGGCAGGATGGAATGAGCACTGTGTGCTGTGGTTCCTGCCAGTAAAGCTCACTCCCTGCTCTGCAGGGTGACTGTCCCTGCTGGAGTGCCTGTGTGCCACTGTGTGCTGGAGTGTTTGCACAGCTGGGTGAATGGATATATCTGCTGCTTCCTTTGGGAATCTGTGTGAATGTACAGTACAGATGGAACCTTTTGTCCTTACTCAGGTAAATCCTGTACTAGCAATCTGGGTCTTGTGTGGATGGGTGGCTACATTAGAAGAATGACCTTATTTGCTTGTGTGAGGGTATTCACATGTTGCATGCAATGTCACTGCATTTGAGACCTCTGTGTGTACGAGGAGGGAAGGCTGCAGAGTTTTAGGTACTTTAGGTGCCTCAAGTGCTTCATATTCTTTACAGATTGTGTTGATTCCTGATGCATCAGTTCTTGTTCAGCTTCTTCTGTCTTCATGCCTTTTCTTTTGCTTGAAATGTACTCCTGTCCTGGGGAAGATGTAACCTTATTGACAGTCACTAGGTAGCTGTGTATTCTGTACCTGTCAGTGTCTCTTAGCAATTCCAGTTTACAAATAAACACATGGATCAATAGGGATTGTCCCCCCCCCACTGCATACATGCACTTCTCTCTTCCCTGACCCCTTCCACTCCCCAGTCCATGTCCTTGAGGCCCAGATCAGCTGGTAGAAATGCTTATTCTTCACTCAGATGCCCCCAGTCATCAGAAGCTTGCTGTGATGAGTTGGCTGCAGTCAAGTTTTTGCATCCAGATAGTTTTAAAGAACGTAAGAGCAGGTCTGCTCTGAGGTGGTTCCACTCCTGCTTCCATGCTGCTCTCATGTGCTCTCTGGAACATGTTAATTTTCTTTACGTTCTCTGTGGAGCCTTTTCATTCATTTCCTTAGCTTTTTTTTCACGAGTGTATGTTTTCTCATAATTTTACTCAGTTTTAATCAGTGCTCATTTATGCTTTCACTCAGTTTCTCTTCTTTCTCTGGCAGACAAACATCAAAACAAACACAACATCCAGAGCATCCAAACCTCCAACTCTGAATCCCTTGTGGATTTTTCTTTGTATTACCAATATTCTTCACACTATGAACTCCCCTTTCTCCAGTCACCTTTTGTGCTTGAACCTGCCTTCTCAGGTAGCAAAGCACACTGCAGTTGTGACTCTGCGTGTTTATTTCTGCATTTTATGGCAAAGCTTAGCATGTGAAACACAAGCCATCCTGAACACAGCTACCTTGGGACAAGCACATGAAAACTGAAAGAATGGAAGGAGAGAGACAGAGGAGAAACAGGAGAGTTGTGAGTAGGCTGGTGAACAGGCAGGTAAAAGTGATGATCAGGCATGGCTCCAAAGGGTTAGACCCTCCCAGGCTGAGGGATGAGTGACCTCTGCATGCAGCCATCCCCAGAGCCCACCCTCTCCAAGCGTGTCCCTCTGCCGTGCAGGTGTTGCCGTCCCCGTGCAGCACTGGCAGTGTGTGGTGTATCCCAGCACAGCCTAACCAATGTGCAGACTACTGTACAATCTCGTAGTCCTGAACAGGTAGTCTGAACACTGGGCAGACGGAGTGGAGCCTCTGCGATCTGCTCTCCGGCAATCAGCAGCTCATTAGTCCTCTCCCCTCCCTGCTTTTGGGATGGGGTTGTGCGGGGCAGAGATGGGGTGAACGAAAGTCCAAGTCCTGATTGGAAAAACATCCTTCTCTGGCAGCTGGGGGAGAAGAAACGTTGCTCCCTGCATGTTTCCAATTTGGAGCAAGTTTCCAAGCGCCTTCCTCTTCCACTGCTGGTGTCAGGCGAGTACCTGGATTCCACCTGGGATATGCTGCACCTTTTTAGAAAGAGAAAAAAAATAAAAATCAATTACTGCAGTTTGAGGAGGAAATGCTGTGAAGTCTTGGCCGTCACCCAGGTGTGCAAAACTTGTTGCTTCATTCAACTCCTTTTCTTCCCCATGGAGCTGTGTGGGAGGATCCTCAGGCCCTATGCATCCTCATCTCCTGTCCTGAAGATCACTGGGTCCAGAGCAGAGCTCAAACAGAACCGGCCTTTGCTTCCAAGCCCTCCAGAAGGTCCTTAGACAGAGTTGCAGAAGGCAACCTTGGCCAGCTGCCCTTTCAGCTCACCTCTGGCTGCTGCAGGAGCAATCCACATCCTTTCTTTCTCTCCCCCCACTACGCCCTGGCATTGCTGAGCCTCCCTCCCTCTTCTGGTTTTTGCTCCCTCCCTTCTTGCTTCCCTTCTGTCCTTCTGCCTCACTTGACGTGGCAGTGGAAAGCTAACTAGACTCGAGGGAGGAGCTTGCTGGCTGCTGGGAAGGCAGAGTTTGGCAGGAAGTGAGCGGCTGACGGATGGGATTGCGCGGGGGAAAGGAAGGTTCCCTACCCTGCATGGAAACTTGAGGAATGCTGTCGCTTTTTGTGACGCCTGGCTCTCATGTAGCGATTCCAGATGTTAGTCCCTGCCCACACGATTTGCTCCTTCTCCCTGTGCTGCAGGGATAAAGTGGACTTCATTCACGTGTCTCCCTTCCAGGATTCCTTCTCCCGGTGTGGATGGTTAAGATTTGTGACTGAAAATATGAGCACTTGGAACTCCCATCTTGGCACTGACCGTGCACTGAGGAGGTGTAACCCACCCTCTCTCAGGGCTGTGAAACACTTTGTGTGGGTCTGTGTGTGTTGTGCTTTACCTTAGCAAAGCAATTCAGATACTCTGGGATGGTTCATCTCTGCCCTGGCACAAGGACAGGGACAGGGGGAAGTGCCTGGTTGTCCTTTGTGAAGGCTGGTGGGCATTGCTGTGACCTTAGAGGGGTCATGACAGTCAAGTTTTGGGCGCTGTAGTCTCTCAGGCAACTCAGGTTTCTGCCTGTGCTTCCTCATAAACCCCCTGATGGGTTCCTAGGGCTGCACTTGGCTGCAGGTTTAAATCTGCACATTATTTCAGCTGATGTGAATAAAAATCTGTACTTTTGTGCGTGTGAGTTAATTACCATTGCTGTGCTTACTAAGCCAACAGTAATGGTTGTGACTAATCACATGAGTCCAGGTCTAGTGTCTACAGAACTTTTGAACTAAATCAGCTTAAAATCTTAGGATGTGTTAAGTTAAACCAAGGCAGCTTTCTGATGTAAACAAGCCATTACAGCTGCTCTGCAGCTTGGGGGAGGAATCATTCCTATAAATTATGCTCTTATGGTAAAAGTGATACAGGTGGGCTGTGTCTGGGAAAGATGGTCTCAAGATGTGTGTATGTAGTATGATGACCACAGCTTCCTGGAGGAATCACGCCTCAGAAATTCAGCTCTTCTACTTGCTAAGACAAGAAGCAGAAAGCAGTTGGTAACATCTTATTTGGGGGAGTGGAGTGGTTGGTTCAGCTTGAAAAGCTCAGTTCACTCGCTTTCAGATATTCCAAACTGTTTTCCAGAGGCTTTTTCCTAATGATCTTTTAGTGTATATGTATTCATGCAGTGTGTTTATTATAAATTATGATGTTAATGTTTCTCCAATGGAGTAGAGTTTTATTACTGTTCCCAAAGTGCTGTGCATGTGTTTAACAGAAACAATTTTACTGAAACTCCAGGCATCTCTGGGGTAGGTTTGTTTACCTGTAATACTTTACATCTTACAGGAGGGAAAGGATATTAAGAGGTTTAAGCAAGATTAATTTCTCCTAATTTCACACAGCCCCCAGTTAAAACAATGGCAATGTCTTCTCCCCTATCCACAGACCCTTGTCTCTGTGCAGAAGAAGGTGTTTGTCATAACAGCTACATGGAAACCTTTAATTAGTTTATTTATGCTCCAAATGCAAACTGAGACCTAATAATTCTACCAATTACTTTCTTGTGGTGTGAGTGCCAATTTCCAACCTTAGGGAGCCCACACATGCATCTGTCAGCTTCATTTTGCATGTATCCAAGAACAGGAAAATTTACTTTGCTGCTGAGGCAGTCCAGGTGAATGGAGGGATCGCTCGGAGTCAGGCTGGCTTGCTGCCTGCTCAATTCTGTGAACTTCTTGTAGGTTATTACCTACAGGTTAGCAACAAATAATTCAGGTGATAGTGCAGATTATTGCTATATCTGGCCAAAACCCATCTCTAGGATTTAGCCACCGTAAGGAGATGTGTAGCAACAATAAAGGAGGTTGGACATCAGACTGCAACTGCAGCATCGATTTTTTTCCTTCAGTTATTGTGCTTTCCACCCCACAACTGGAATGGCTCATGGGTCCTGGTTGGTTTCCTGGCCGTGTGTATTTTCTTTCCCTGGTAGATGCAAAGTACAGAGCCATATGGCTGTGTTCTGCACTGTGCCGGGGGCGGGGGAATCATCCTCTGGCACTTATCCTGCCTCTGCAAGGAGCTTGCAGTCATCTCTTGCTGCATGTCTCCATGCAGGCTTAGACTGCTGTGGGGAGCAGCAGTGCTGGTGATTGCAATATTCCCAAGCCAACATTGAGCACCACGTTCTGTTTTGTACATTCTGGGTGCCTCTGCCACTGCTGCAGCTCCCCTTGGCATCATGGCTCTACAGATTAACTCACAGCCAAGGAGCACATTTTATATAACACATACTCTACTGCTGAGGGAGAGTTTGCTTGATTTTTTTTTTTTTCTTCCTTCTCCTTATTGATAAAGGGCAGTATGAGCAACATAAGCCTCTTGGGATCAGACTGAGGACTTTGAATATAGGATTTCACAAACTGCTTCCCCATTTCGATGTGTGCTGGCTCTTCCTTGTCTTCCCTCCTGACTCCAAGTCTGGAAAGCTAGAGAGAGAGAAGCCCTTTTCCCCTCTTGGCCAGGATGCTGCTCAGCCATAGCACACCCTGCCAGATTGCTAACATATGGGCAGAGCGCTCAGCCAAAGTTTTGAGAGGCTCAGCCCTTGGCAGCTCGTTCCACACTTTCCTGTCTCTACATTCAGGAAATGAAGTCAGATTGTTGATATAAAACAGGCTGGGTTGAAAACTGAGAAGCTGGAAAGGCTGAAGTGGGGGACTGTTTAGGGGGAGGTGTGGGGAGATAGATGGGGAGCAGCAGGGGCTCGTTGCAGCTTGCCTGGCTTGGGGGCTTCTTGTCTTGTGCCCATGTCCTCCACTTGATTGCTCCTGCTGCCTCCACCTCGAGGACTGATAAGCTGTCCTGGCAGACAGATATTTTGTCTTCCCTGTGGTCTGTGGCAAGATCAGCATGTGGACATAGTGCTGTCTTGATCACGTGGCAGCATTTATGCTTGGAAAGGGTGAAAGTTGAAACTCTGGCAACGCGTGTGTTGTTTCCATATCAGAGACACGGAATTCCCTTACTTTTTGACATTTTTTTCCTGAAGAATGACACCATTGCAGAACTTCTATGGAATTTTGTGGGTCTAATGCAGAAGGTTTTTCTCAGACATCTTTAACATCATCAGTTTTTGTTGGATTTTGTTAGGTGGTTTTTCTTTTGTTTTTTTTGGGTGGTTTGGGCTTTTGTTTGGTTTGTTCGGTTTATTTATAGGTTTTTGTTTTTTATTGTTGCTTGGGTTTTTTTTTTGTGGTTTTGAGTTTTTAGTTAGGTTTTTTGTGGTGTTTTCTTGTGGGAGGTGTAGGGGGAAGTTGGTGGGGAGTTTTTACTAGCCCAGAGACTGTGGAGTGAATGCAGGGAGTTCCAGTTAAGCAAGGCTGCAATGGGGATGGTCTGACTTGGCCAGGGACTCAGCAGTTGGTGTTGTTCTCTTCTAGGTCACTAGTTCAGCCTAATTCAGCATAATAATAACAAACCAGGGTAACAGAAAGCTGCAAGTTGTTTGTGGCTCACAACATCTGAAGTAGTCTGTGTAGCTCTGAGACCAGCATGTGGCTGACAGATATCCCATTAGAAAAATGCCTGCCCACGTCTAATTAAAACTGATCAGCAGTATTAGAAAGCCCAGGGAAATTTGCTTGGAAGAATTCTCCTGTTTTCATGGCCTGGCATCTTTGAGAGAGAGTCTGGCAGCAACCCAAATAATCTCTTCTCTTTTCTAGCTGCTGTTTTTTGGGATATTCTTGTTGCATATGATTTGTAATGAACTCAGAACTGTGCTGGTGTCCTTATTAAACTCAAGTCAATGTAGTTGAAGCTTAAGTGGATGTTAGGCTGGACTTGCCATAGTCTGGTTGTCTGACAGAGCTCAGCAGCTTTGTCACTTGTACCTGCTCCTCTGCCCTTCCTTCCTGGTCAACTCTTCAGAATCTCTCCTCACTGACCATCTTTGTTTTCCATCCTGTTTCCCCCTAGAGTGATCCTGTTGTTTCCAGCCAAGAAGGATTTGCAAACACACAAGATCTCACAAGGGGACAGTCACACGTGCTTGCTTTGCACATAGAATATGCTCTGGTTTTGGTTTAGTCTTGGATAGCTGCGTTCTGCCTTTTGAAGACCAGTGTGAGGGCTCCCTCTCTTGTTATGCTGGGGTATAATTCCCAGCTGGAATAGGATGCTCCGAATGAGGGCCTTAAACCAAATTCACTTCTATTTATTTGCCACAGATCCAGATTTGAGGCTAAGCAGAGCTTATAATTTCTAACTTAGTTTCTGAATGCAAATATAAAAGTTGAGATCAAATTTTGATGTTTTTGTGTTTTATGGAGGTGAAGGGCTCACAGTAACTAATAGAGTGTAGGACTAGGGTGGTGATAGGATGAAGTAACAAAATCAGCAAGTCATTTTCTGGGGAGGTAAATTTGAGATGTATATGTATATATGTGTGTGTGTGTGTGTGTGTGTATTTATAAAAACCAAGTCTTTAACATAATATTTAACATCAATGTTTATTGACACTTCTGTATCCAACCAACTTCTCTGTTACATGCCTGGCTTTTCCTGAACCTGGATTGCCCCCTTTGCTAAGAAGAGTGGGACTGCAGTGCTTAGCTCAGTCTGGGGAAGTTGGACATTGTTGTGCTGGTCCCTGGTCCTGGAGGAGTTAATGGGACAGAGTTGTTGGACCACATCAGAAAAGCAGTTGGGAAGGACAGACTCTTGTTTCCAGATTTTCCCTTCTCTCACAGACTCAAGGAAAAGAGAAGCTGGGTCAGAGAATGCCTCTCTGTTAATGTGGGGGCCCTGTTGTTGATGCTTCATGCTGGCAGAGCAGAGGCACCCCTGGAGCAGGGAGTGACTTGTTCCTCATTCCCTTTTCAGGAGAAAGAGAAGAAGTACATGTTACCAGTGGATAACCTGAAACTGCGAGATGTGGAGAAAGGGTTCATGTCCAGCAAGCACATCTTTGCTCTCTTCAACACTGAACAGAGGTATGCTCCCATCTCAGCACACCAAGCTGCTGGAGCTAGGGACAGGATTTATGTCACAGAGTAGGGATGAGTGTGTTAGGATAGCTGTCCAGGAAAGATGTGAGTGTCCTTTCAGTTACAAATATATATAATTTTCCTTTTGTTTGCCAGTGCACGGCTTGTGGTGTGAACTTAACTCTTCAACTTTTGGTGTGGTTGCCTCAGTCTACCTGTGGCTGGGATATACATTTATAATGGCAGTGTTCTTGGTGAGTGACTAGTGAAAATCAGAGGACCTGGGATGAGTGGAGGAGTCCAGCAGCAAGCAGAATTGAAAAGGGAATCTTTTTGAGGCCTTGTTGAAACATACAACTGATTTGAGAGCAACCAAACTTGATTCAAGAAAAAATTCCTTTTGCAGAGTCATCATGAGGTTCCCAGCAAGGGACCAAGTGTCTCTGCCTTAAAATGACAGGAGGATTCCCTTTGTCATTGATCTCTTTGTCTGATATGGGCAGATCTCTGAGTTGTGAGAGAGAATAATAAAATATGTGTCTTCCTGTCAGGAATGTTTACAAGGACTACCGGCAGCTGGAGCTGGCCTGTGAGACCCAGGAGGAGGTGGATAGCTGGAAGGCTTCCTTCCTTCGTGCAGGAGTCTACCCAGAGCGTGTTGGGGTAAGTGACAGCCATAATAATGGGATAAGGAGGAGCACAGCATGTGTCTGGAGAAGGCTAGCTCCATCTTCTTGTGTTAAAAATAAGTCTGTGAAGGTTTTGTGTCCTTCCAGAGCTGAGAATCTTTCATAACAAAAAGAAATTTTTGTTGTTTCTTGGTACTTCCATTAGGGAAGCTTGAGAAAAAGTAACTCACAGCTTCACAGGGAAGAAAAAGTAGGAAAAGACTGCCTTGATTAATCCCTCTAGCTGTCTTGTTTTGTGGACATTAAATTCACAATATAAGGATGACATTTAACTACCATGTCTACTAACTGATATGGTATCCACTGAGCAAAGGCACCATGCCTTTTTGGTAACTCTGTACAGCCTTATTAGGAACTTCCTGACTTAGCAGTTGTTCTCCCTTTCCTTCCTCCAACTAATTAGGGAGGGATGTTCTTTGAAAATTTTTTTTGCTTGGTAGATACTCCAGTGTGCTCCTTTAGCAAGAACTCTTATCTCTTCCTTTTCCCCTTGTCCCACAGCACTTATTGTCAGCATTATTTTCTGCTTTAAAAGTATCTTCTAGACAGTTGTTGGTATTTGTTTCTGTTCAAAGCCTTTCCTGTTCCTTTGTGAGGGGAAGCTGCTATAAATGGTTTTCCCATTAGAAGAGTGATAATTGCTTTTCTGTTTGTATTTGTTGCTTCTAATAGATTTCTTGCAATTCATCTGTCCTGTTACACTTGAATATTGCTGGTTTTGTCTTAAAGCATTTCCTAACAAACTGATAAGAGATTTTAAAAAGAGATTTAGGGACTGGGCTTTTACAGTGACAGGACTTCAGATTAGCTTTGAACCAGACTGGGCCTCTTAACTGCAGTGGCCATGGGCCACCTGTTGCTGTACAAGTGGAGGGATTGGACATGGGGACCCTGATCCCTGTCTCAAAACCTCTGTAAGGAATGGCAGTGGCCCTTGCAGGTGAGTAAGTTGTCCTTTGTTGCTAACAATATGTTTTCCTTTGCAGAGCATCCCATTTTTCAGTTTAGCTAAACAGTTCTCTTGTACCTCTTCTAGGGTAATAGAGGAATTGATGTATTTTCAGTGGGATTGGTCTTTTGCTTGTCAGTGCTATTACGGGACCTTCTCCAAATTCTGAGACCAACTAAGTCATTTTTTATTTTTTGTCCCTTTTTGTTTTAATTTTTTCCACATATGCTCAAAATGGCCTGCCAGGACAAGGACAAAGTAAGTCTGACCCCCTCTGCCTGTGTTGCCTCCTGGGGCTCTCACCAGATAGTTCTCTCATTTTTTTTTTTCTGCTTTTGTCACAATTTCCTGAGAGGCATTTGCTTCTTCTCCCTCTTTGTACCCTCTGTTGGATTCCTGCTGTCTGTTTCTGTTCTTGGTTTGAGTTTTCCTTTTTTCTTTTTATTCCTCCCTTTTTGTATGACTTCTGAATCTTGGTGCAAGCTTTTTTTTGGTGTTTTTTTTTTTTATTCTCACTTTTTTTAAGTTGTCCTGTTTGACATCTACTTCCTTTACTTTGTTTCACACTGAGACCTTGCATTCCTTCATTGTGTAAGATCTTCTCAGCAAAAGCTCAAATGAATAAAAGAATTTGCCCTTTCTCATATATTTTGTTCCCCAAAACAAAAGAGAAGCCATTTCCTACATGGCAAATTGTTCAGACTAGGGCTGTTTAAAACAAAGATGTTTCATTATACAATCACAGAGTTTTTTAAATAAGCATTGAGGAAGGCACCAGTTCTTTCATGCTTCAGTGCTTTGAAATTGATCCCAAATGGAGGAGCCTTGGAGATTGCTTGCTGTCAAACAGCACAGTCCAGGTTTTACCTTACAGAATAAACAATGTACTTCAGGCAAACAGGAAGAGATTAATCTGCTTGATGTGAAAGAAAAGATAATTATAACTTATGATGCAGGAGTTGCAGTTGAAGTGATAGGAAAGTTTTCTAGTTTATTCCATCTACTTGTGGTCAGCCTGAGAAGGGCAGTTATTTCACTTCTCTGTATCTGTTTTCTCATTTGTGTAATGAGGACAAAGATGCAGCATGGCAGAGAGCCTGTGAGACTTAATTTATGGTGAATGATTCTTGGTTTTAACTGACTGGTCATGGAAAACCCAGATCAAATGAAGAACCTTCCAGGAAGC
Organism: Thryothorus ludovicianus; assembly: GCA_013397245.1. NCBI lineage: Eukaryota > Metazoa > Chordata > Aves > Passeriformes > Certhiidae > Thryothorus > Thryothorus ludovicianus. The sequence goes on along the minus strand of VZTB01014652.1, from coordinate 154,032 downwards.
TGTAAACATTAAAGAGTAATAATACAGCTTTGAGTATGCACCAGAGCCATAACCTCTGTACATGGGTCAGGAGTCCCTGTTGCCTTTCACCTTTTCTTCATAACTTTCTACTAAGAGAGCAGCTTTATTGCTAAAATATCTCAGATCTGAGCTGGAGAAGTCTGTACAAACTGAGTTGTGAATTGACAATCACAGCTCAAAATGTAAGTTTAAATAAATTTTATTTATTGCATGCACTTCCTGCCTGTTCCCTTCTCCTCTTCTCTTAGCTCACATGAAAAGCCTATTTTGTGTTACACTTGAAGAACCAATCTGTTTCTCCTTTTTTCTGCAGGCCAGTGAAGCAGAGGAGAATGGAGGAGATAGTTTCATGCACTCCATGGATCCTCAGCTGGAGAGACAAGTGGAAACGATCAGGAACCTGGTGGATTCCTACATGGCAATTGTCAACAAAACCATCAGAGACCTCATGCCGAAGACAATCATGCACCTCATGATAAACAATGTACTTATCACACTGTGATCAGTGGAGGTGGGAGTGGCAGAAAGGGGAAAAATAGGGAGGGAGGAAAAGAATGAAGAAAAACAGAAGGCAGCTTGGAAGGGAGAGGTGGGGACAGAACAGAGCGTTCTGGGGAAAGATGGCAAAAACCGATTCCCTCTCTCTGCTCACTTACAGACCAAGGACTTCATCCATTCAGAGCTGCTGGCAAACCTGTACTCCTGTGGCGACCAGAACACGCTGATGGAGGAGTCGGCGGAGCAGGCCCAGCGACGCGACGAGATGCTGCGCATGTACCACGCCCTGAAAGAGGCCCTCAACATCATCGGGGACATCAACACCAGCACCATCAGCACCCCCATGCCCCCACCGGTGGACGACTCCTGGCTGCAGGTGCAGAGCGTACCGTCCGGACGCAGGTACCAGAGGCTCAGGGGGAGAGCCCCGCAGACCTGCCTGACGCCTCTTCAGTGCCTTGCTGGGGCCTCCCACTGAGACAGGGAGCCCTCCTCTTCTTCCTGTGGATGAAGAGTTCTGGGTATTTCTGCCGGCAGGCTCCTAGGGTGTCTTAACAGAGATGTTGAGATGTTCTAAGCTCTTGGGTTGGATGGGGCTGACGTAGCTTTGAAGGCAGCCTGCGGCCTGGTGTGGCCCTTGAAGGACAAAGGGTGGTGTGTAAAGTTGATGTGAAGCTATAGAGAGAAACACTGAAGGCATCCTGTGGTGGCAGAGGGATCCCAGAGCTGTTGCTGCAGTTGAATGCCTTTGTTTGTGTGGCAGGTCCCCCACGTCCAGCCCCACGCCGCAGAGGAGAGCTCCTGCAGTGCCCCCAGCCAGACCTGGGTCTCGCGGACCAGCTCCTGGGCCACCTCCTGCTGGTGGGTCCGCCCCCCCTGTGCCCTCCAGGCCGGGTGCCTCTCCTGATCCCTTCGGACCCCCACCTCAGGTTCCTTCTCGGCCTAATCGTGCTCCTCCTGGTGTTCCCAGGTAAGTCCTGAGTCACTGCTCCACGCAGGTGGAGTGCGTTCTGGTTTTGGGTTGGAGCCTTGGCAGCACTTGGCCTGCCTGGGCCATAGGAGGAGAATGGAGTGCATGGTGTGGGAACAGTCTTTGGATATCTGAATTGGATCCAGAGACAGGAGCATCATTGTCCTCTGAGATTTCATTGTATGGATGATGCAATGCCAAGGCAGGGCTCAGAAACAGAGGAGCAGCTGTTTCTGCAAACCTCTGTAAAGAATGTGGGAGACAACCTTGTATCCAAGGTTTACAGCAGTTGTACCAGTGCCTGTAGTCACCAGATAAATCACAGGACTGGGGTGAGATTCCCCTCCGTGTAGGGCTCCCCAGCGTCTGAAGTTGCCCCTTTTCTCTTGGCCCAGAGTTCTTCAAGGTGAGTTGAAAGACCTTCAAAGCTGTTCAGTTCCTTTTTGGCTAGGAGAGTGTCGCCGGATCACTGGCAGGGAGATGAATTCTTAGGCAATTTTGTTGCTTGTGTAATCAACTTCAGCATTTTCCAGTCTAGAGAGTTCAAATCACACAGCTTTGCTTTCCCATTAGGAAACTCATTTCCTTTCCTGTTCAGTCACTTCAGACACACTTCAACATAGTAATAAGGGATTATCCCCTGTGCAGCTGAGTACGTGTTCCTGAACAGGACTTGGGAAGCAGTGTGGAAACAGGAATGCTTTTATGTTGGGTGCTTAGTTTCCCTTGAGGAAGAGGAGGTAATTGCAGTGTAAAGAGCAAACATAACCCGAAGCTCCCCAGTGAAATGCCAGAGGGAACACTTCCCTTGTGGAAAACACCTCTCCAGTGGGTGCTGGTGGCACAGGTCTGAAAAGTTGCCATTTTCTGTGGAAGCACCAAGCCTGTCAATGTTTGGGGATGGTGTGTGGCAGAGTGGGTTCAATATTCCTCCTGTGATAGTGCCCAGCTCATGTTTGGTGCTGCCTGTTTGGAGGGAAGTGTTCTCTGCCAGGCTGCAGCTAAGCCAGAGGTAGATGAGTCCAGACAGCTTTATAGACCAGTTTCTGACTCTGGTGTATGTAATTGGTTTTATTTCTTGGTGCCTTTGCCCCAGTCCTTCCTGTGCACCTTGATGCAGCTCCCACAGTAACTTCTCCTCACATACCTCAGTGTTGCTCCAGAGACTGTGGAGGCACCTGTGGATGTCAGCATGCTTCTACTGTGTATTTTGGCTCCTGCTTCTTGTGACCCTGCCTTTCCATATACTTTGTGGTTTTGTTTTCAGTATACTTATGCTTCTTCCTGTCTCCATCTTCCTTTCACTCAGTTTCATTTCTTCACTCATGAGAAATATTCTATATACCTGGCCATCGTGGTAGGATACCCCAAATGGGCTGAAATTAATTGGCCTTTTTTTGAAGAAATCTGTCATAGCCTATCTTAATGGCTTTTCTGCCTTTTGCATGAGTAGAAGGATTTAGGGAAAGGTAGGGAAAACAGCACTGGAGCAGAGGAGGAAAGAGTTTCATGCTTGACTGAGCACCCCCTTGGTTTAGGAGAAGATGGTAGGTTGGATTGCATGCAACTGACTGCCCTGATCTGGAGTTGAGAATGTAATTCCAGAAGCTGTGAAGTGTGATGCTCATTCTCTGATCCCCCTCTCTGATTCTTCCAGTTGTTCATAGACTCCTCCGGATCCTGATACCAGCTTGTCATTTGAGTTCACTGATGAATGGAGAATTTCCAATGACAAGGGACTCTTTCTCTTCCTCTCCTGTATATAGAATAAGAATGTTCCCTGCTAGCACTTGGACTCGGGTCCTTCTGCCATGGGTGAACGAATGCCATCTCCATTGTTGCTTTTTTAATACCCATCTTTCCCTTGCTAACCGGGCTGTGTATGTGTGTGAGAGAGGAACAAAGCCCTCGTGCTCAGCACGAGTGGGCTTTGATGGAGGAGCTGGTGCTGTGGAGTGAGCTCAAATGTGTGGTGGTGGCTGGGTGTATTTTGTGTGCTCACTGATGCCTGTGTAGAAGTTTGGTAGTTTTGTACCTCTGGTTTGAGCATCTGATTTTATGAATGATGAACTTACACAACTGTCATGCTACTCCTTTTTCATAAACATACGTGTATAAATACATTTTTACATATAATCACCACATGGTACATTTTTTGCACAGATTTTCCTGCATATAATTAAGGACACTTAAGACTTGCCATCCTGCTTCTGTGCTTAGCATTTATTCAACATGGAAGTCCATGTAGACAAATACATAATTTTGAGAGCTAAAAGTTACAAACCATCCAAGATCCTATCAGTGTGCAGTGGACTGCATTTAGGATTTGACCTGGGAAAGAAATCTGTGAAGGTATTCCCCCAGGTGTTTAGGCTCTTTAGTTTAAAATAGTTTGGTAGAAACTGTAGGTAGAAGAGCTTGAAGGAGAATTAAGGAAATTCCAGTGTGAATGACTCAGCTATTGGAAAAATGTGTTGAAAGCATTAATGGGTTCTCCATTCTTTGGTATCACAAGGACATAGGTCTGGAGTTACCTCCTGGCAGGGATGGTTCTCACTGGCTGCTGTGATGGTCAGTACATCACTGGAACTCCCAAAGGGTTCTTGGACACACAGTTTCAAGGGACAAATTATCTCCTTATTGATTTAGTGGCCCATGTCCATGGCTGAAGGTTGGAACTAGGTGATCTTTAAGGTCCCTTCCAACTGAAACCATTCTATGATAAGGTCACACAGTTGTATGACCTGAATTATTCAGGAGGCTGGAGTAGCTGATTGCATGATTTATGACCTTTAGAAAAGCCTCCACCTGCTTTGTGCCAATTTAGGCAGTGCTCAGGACTGTATGTTACCTCTCTCTTTCCTGAGATCTTTCTTAAACATTTAATATGGTCAGAAGACAGGAATCCTCAGTGAGAGACAAGCCCAGCTACCTGTGCCCAGCTGGTGAGTGCTGAAACCTGGGTGTGACCCTGGTGTGAATGTCAGCCTGGATGTGTGAGGAACTTGGGTGAGTGACCAACAGGCAGTAGGTGTGTGGACAGATGGATGGGTTTCAGTGCACCCCTGTGCACATCAGGGTCTGGATGTGTGCAAAGATGAGTGTGTGAGTGTTTTCTGTGTGTTTGCAGTCCCCCTACTCGTGCTGTGTTTGGAGGGGGATGTGTGACTGTGCCTGTGCAAGCGGCTGTGTATCTGTTCCACCTTCCTGACCGTCTGTGTGGCCTCTGCCTTGAACTGTCTGAACTGCCATGTTGATTTCGTGTTGTCTTTCAGAATCACTATCAGTGACCCCTGAGGACTGGCAGCCACGGTAGGTTTCGCACTCTCGCTGCGATGCATGAGCTCCTGTGTCCCCATCCTCCAGCTCTGCTCTGCTGCCCCGTTCTGGTGTTAGTAACAGAGTCCCTTGTCTGATGAACCACCTCTGCCAGGATCTCATAAAGGGAGGAGTCTTGAACAGAAAAACTGGCTGATCAGAGACAGAGCAGCTGCTTGAGCTGCAGGAGCTGGGAAAGCCTCAGTACCTGTTTTGAGGTCTGGAGGACCCTTTCTCTGCTTCTAAATAGGGAAGGTGGGATGGGGAATGAGCTCTGTCAATAAGGTCTAAACTCTCTTTCATTTGACTTACATCTACACTAACTATGAGATCAGCTGAATAAACTCTGCTTTGATTTGGTCTGTCAGCTCTGTTAGGATCAAGAGAGAGACTTGGGGGAGCTGATAGTTCAGACTCCTCTTCTTATATTCTAATGTCTGGCTGGAGAAGTGCTCCCATCCTCACTGTATCCCTAGTGCTCATGGAAGTTAAGAGGAGTTTGGGTCATTACTATCAGGACTTCCATGTCTGAGTGCAGGGTAACTCTGACATTGAATGTTCCCGTTTATTCTTGTGTCCCATCATCAGATAGATGTGAACTCCCTTTGTTTGTTCTCCCCTTGACCCTTTACCTTCTAGGTTACTCTCCTGCTCCCATTCAAACTGCCTTCCCTCCTCTGCCTCCTGGCCCTGCAAGAGGAAGGGTGTAGTGATCTGTGTCCCTCAAACACTCTGCCCTGAGCTCCTGCCCATTTCCCTGTCCTCTCTCTCCTTGCATTTTGCAGCATTGTAGTGGTTCAGTGATGTAGCAGGGTGTGGGTTTGTGCCGTGTACTCCTCATGCTGTTAATGTCAGTGGGGATGTGAAGAGGGGCATTAGCAAATTCTGAGTCCTTTTCTTGGGAACCTCCAGCCCTTATTGACAAAGAGATACAGAGGGCAAAATAGGGCAGGTGTGGATTTTTTGGTCCCTTTCTCTGTGGATGTTGTTTCATGACAGAGGAGTGGAGCAGCAGCAGCTCCTGCAGATTCCCTTGCTGCTGTTTGTGGCAGAGAAATCTGGGGGCGAGGAGCCGTGCTGAAATCCTACTTTAACAGGAATAGCAGATGTTCAAGACCCTGTTCTGGGGCAGAGGGGTCTCAGGCAGCCTCCATCTTGCAGTAGATGGTGTCTGTTACTGCTGCACAGAACTGCAGTTAGAGCTGAGAGGTGCCACATTGCAGTGATTGCTCATGATTGACATCTTTGAGGACGTCATCGCCAACCCTCCTCATGGATGACACACTGCAGAGGTGTTGGAGCAATCAGCAGTTTCCTCCAATATTGTGCCTACTGCAGACATCCCTGGCAGCCCTGGAAACATGCATCCTGAGTGAACAGCCTTGGGAAGGAGCCTTGCTGTTGTCTGTACCCCATTCTGGGACTCGCTGTTATGGGGCATTCTGTTTTTAATCTGGCATAAAGAGCACCAAGGAAATAAAAATTAAAAAACAAAAAGACACCAAATTATCTAAAAAATTGCACCCAAAACCTTTTGCAGTCCAAGGGAATAAACATAATGTTTTCCCACCTCTGTTAGCTCCTTATCAACAGAATTCCCTGTTAGCCCAGTGGTTCATAGATAGGGTTTGCTCAATGTTCTCTCTGTGTATGGCCTGAAAGACTGACTTCAAAGGGTGTGACAGTCACTATAGCTCATCTCCTTGGGTTCCTGCCAGGGCTCAGATCTTACTTCTCATGTACTGGAGACAGCCACAGGCTTCCCTGTGAGCAAAACTTTGTTCCTTGTCCTGACAGAGTGACTTTTTGGTGATATAAAAAGGCTTGACTAGCAATGTAGTCAGACTGAAGCAGCATTTTGGGGGTAAATGTTGCCTGAGAGGCTTCTCTGTCCCTTTTATTGCTGGGAAACAGTTCTCAGCCTTTTCTAACCCTACCAGGCAGATTCTACAAGCATCTCCAGAAAACCTCAACAGAAACAGCCTACAAGTTTGAAAATTGACAGGCCTACACCCTAAAATGCTTTGAATGCTGAGATAAATAAGTCTGCAAAAATCAATCATAGTACATTACAAAAAAGCAGTCCATCTCCCTGTGAACTACTTGTTCTCCTTTCAGCCCTATTTATCCTGCTGTGGTGAAGTGGGCACTCCTGCCAGAATCCCATACATACTCTGGTGGCTTCAAGCATCCTTTTCATGTGAACCCTCAGAGGCTTTTAGCACAACCTGTGCAAACTCCTGAAATGCAAACAGCCCTTCAACCTTCTCAAAGAAATGCCTTCTAACATGTGATGATGCAACATCTCGCTAAATGTTGAGCTGAAGTTCTGTAAGGTTTTAATTCAGGTGCTGTTGCTGTTCCAATGACAGTAGAATCCAAAGGATTGATGTGGCTGCATTTACACCATGAGCACCCTCAGAGATAATGCACAGACCCCATGTGTCATGAAGCTCTGAGGATTGATAGATCTGGAGCAGTAAGTTCTGCTGAGGTTTAATAAACAGAGCTGGAGGGTTGCTCTGGTTTATTTGCCAAATGAGAGAACTTGTCCCGATTCATAGGAGTGTAACTCCTCTAGTGCCAGTGTGATTATAGAATACTGGTACAAATATCTTCCTCTGCCCCTCTTCCCTCCCACCCCTCAGCCCCTCTGTCAGGAGAAGGCCTTCATTTCTAGCAGTGAGTTGATTCTCTGTAATCTAAATCTTGTCAGTGTGGAATTATTGAGACATTAATTCTGTGACACCTGGTGCTGTATGAGCAGTGCAAGGGCTTCCCCTCCATTTGGTCTATGTGCTGTTGGCCTTGCTCTTTGCATTTCAGGCAGTTTGGACCTTAAAACTACTCTGGCGTGGTACTGAACAATTTATTTATCTTAATGAAACATCAGCAAAATGCAGTTGAGGTCGCAGACACTGCAGGGAGCATGCTTTAAAGGAAAAACACAGATTGGACTCAGTCTTACAGAACACATTTTTATTTATAGCCTTCTTACAGCCTGTAGTCTGAGACTGAAGTGATATTTCGTGTAATGAGCTGAGAGCCATGTCAAGGATGTTGTCTTGTGTTTTTGTTGTGGCTTTTTTTTCCCTCTGTCCCTTACAGGAAGGAGATTCTAGAACACTTAATCCATGTAGAGGGCAAACACTTAAGTTGCTGCCCATTTATGTAGCTAAAGTATCAGCAAAAGAGTTGGAACAGAATGGAGTAGGAGTAGCCAGAGTTCCTTTTATTGAATAAAAGCTGCATTTGCTCTGTGCCAGAAGTGGAAAACTGAAAGCCGTAAGCTTGCCCCTGCCATCCAAGATCAGTCTCCTGTCAGAATAGGGAATCTCAGGCTTGCAGTAGCTTCGAGGGCAGGGGAAGAAGGTGCTCCTCCAAACCAGCCAAGAGCCTCTGGCAGCAGCGCGTCTCAGAGGACCCCATCCATGCTGTGTGACTGTCATGTGCTTGATACAGGAGCTCACTGTTGTCCATGCTTCTCCACTCATCCCAGAGCCAGGGCACTTACTGGCAGTAAATCTCTGCACTTCCAAATTTCAGAGGGAAGCAAAACTGGCAGTCCAGAGGATTGCCTTACTGGTGATCTGTGCTGTGCAGCAAGGCCAGTGCAAGGCGGAGTAGAAGCCTGTGAGTCTCCTTTGTGGAGCTGCACTCTGGGGGTTTGTCCCTCAGGTTGGATTCTTTTGCTGGCTCAGGTGAAGTGGAGAAGCATGTGTGGTTGTGACTGCAATTGCTGTGCTAACCACAGTGTGTGTTCTCTTGTTTTTGTTTCCTGCTTTTTCACAGCAGAAGGGGCCCCGCCTCACCTACTCGACCTACCATAATCCGACCGGCTGAACCGTCCCTCTTAGATTTATAACTTGAGGCTGTAGACAGCTGGCGACGAGTGCCGTGCTGGTGGCTTCCCCATTCCACCCTCCCTTCCACAGCCACAGTCACTCCTCTCATCCATCCCACATCCCTGCCTCCCGCCACCCCTCCCCGGTGTGTCGTAAAACTCTAGCCTAGTGATTGAGCTCTTCGTCTTCGCTCGTGCGTCCTGTATTGCTTTGTGAGCATAGAGTAGCCTTCATTCAGTGGCACGGATCCCTGAAGTACACAGGCTCCTTGGAGAGATCAGCCCACAGGGACGTCCTTAGGTCCAAGTGGTGGCTGTCCGTCCAGTAATTCCATCTAGTCTAGCCTGGATAAGTGTCTGCCTGCACCAGTTAGCTGTAGCACCCAGGACTGAGCTGTAGCTGTTTTCTTTCCTTGTAGTTTAAGGCAAAAGCGTGGCTTAGCAAAAATATGCTGTCAAAACACGTGACACCTGTTAGGAACAGATTAAATGTTCTGTGTATTAGCTTGACTTCTAAGGTGCAAAAATTTCATGTTTGGGAACAGTGCAATCAACTTCATATCAAAGTGAGGCAGGGAGATCAGTAAAGGGGGGAATCGATGGGTCAGCCCAGTCCTGCCAGAGTGAAGTCTGAGATAGCGCACACACCTCAGTGTGCAGGGAGCTCACAGACCTGCTCACACTCGGCTCCTGGAGCCGGGCCATTCCTACTGGGGACACACCTGGCTCCTGCCAGCAGTTGTCTTGCATCACCATTTTTGGCTGACTTTGCTGAACCCAGCAGGGCGAGGGGAATAGGCACGCTGCTCCCCCCTTGCAAACGGACAGCCAAATGTTTCAGGGAGTTCACTGCGTGGTGTTTTGTTGAAAATATTTCTGCTTTGAACTAAGCACATCTTTCAGTGTTTTTGGGGTACTGTGGTGACTTCTTCCGTAGCCTTTTCTTGCATGTGGATGGTACGTGTTTGGGGAAACTTGTAACTGTTGTTGATCACAACTCATCTCAAGGTTTGGTTTTTACTTTTCATGCTACATGTATTAAAAAACAAAAACAAAACAAAAAAAACCAACCAACTTACTTGAGAATTAAAAAATATAGCAACCCTATCCATCTCAGATGTCATGTCTCTGCCAGAGCTAAATAAACCACCTGCGTGGCAGGCTGTCCTCTAGGCCTGATTCCTATTGCAGTTCTCTCATTTCAGTGCTATTACTCTTAATTTCTGTTGTGGATCCTCGATTGTTCTGATGCCAGTTCCTTTCTGTATTTTAACTATTGTTTTACTACTTCTCCCCCTTCTCCTTCCCTTTCCCTTCTCCTTTTTCTTTGTTTTTCTTGTCTTTACCCTCCAGCCGGCCGGGTAAGGCCAGTCCCGCCCGCCCGGAGAGCCCAAAACCACCATTTGACATGTAGGCCTGCTCCCTCTGAGACTCTTTGCCTGCCTCTTAGCTGTTCTGTCCTGGAATGGTCTGACTCAAATCTCACACATGGCTTGTTTTGTTTGTAATTTTGTGACACACACATATCAGATGTGATTGTAGTGAAACTGTTTTTGGGGTTTTTTTTTTGTTTGGGTTTTTTTTTGTTTTTTTTCTTCCCAGCTGCTTAAAGGAGTTAAACAAGTATATTGTAGTAATGAGAAACATATCTTTACTGTTATAAATATCTATAAATATATATATAAGATGAAAAATCTATATCTGTCCAGGTGTTAAAAGCCATTTGTGCTTCCATGTGAATTTTAGGAAATACTTAAGTAGGAAAAGAATATCTATATACATATATATATACATACACATCCAAAAAGTTGACCAAATCCCAATGTTGAGTTTTTGAGCTGATTGTTAAATTCTCTGCTGTGTGCAGTTGGGTTATTGTATTACCCCAGACTTGTGGGTGAACTGTCTCAGTGCTGGTAGTAGCTGTGATGCAGTTTGTGATCTACCTGTCACTCTTGTTTATTGGATGAAATAAATTCTCATTTCTGTATAATGAAGGTCTCCATGACTAGAATAAAACCATCTGTCTTTCTCTTGCTTTTTCTCTGGGTGGTTTTCAAGCTGTGTTTGATTATAACCTGATCGTCTCATCCCATAGAGTTAACAAGCAGTACATGCCAATCAGGGGCTGTCACTGATAGGGAAGGTGGAGCAGATCTGCATCAGCACTGAGTGTCCAGGAGCTGCAGTAGAGTGAAACAGCTTGTCAGGTGCAGAAATGTAAATCCCTGTGCAGAAAGAAGATGTGCTTCAGAGATGGGGCATACAGGAGGTGGGAGTTTGCATACAAATTGCTTCCTAAAAGGAATTTTTGCCTGTAATGCTTGTGGAGCACAGCAAGTGGACATTGAGCAAAGGTGAGGTCCAGGAATCACTCATGAAAGGGGTCAGGATAGAAAATGAATCTGAAGCTGGCATCTGGATATGAAATGCTAGCCAAGAGCCACCTCTCAGGCTTGTCAGCAGTCTGTACAGAAAACATTCATGAAAGCTCAGTGAAAACAGCACCACTGTCAGGGCAGGTGCTTTCAATAAAGAATTCATTCTTCTTTTTCTGGCTGAATTTCAAGGTGGCCTATGCAGAAGAAATACCTCTAGTCAGTGCCCCTCTGAATAAGTTTATTCAGAAAGCAAATTTGTAACAGGGTTAAGTCACCTCTGCAACAGACCACAGACCTTCTTCACTGGCCTTGTCTCCTTCACAGTTCTAGAGTAAACACCCAATAACTATTTATTCCTTTCACATTAATACTCTGTCTTAAATCACAGCCCTTCCCCTGTTAGTTATGATACAGATTCATGAACAGCCTGAGCAGCTTTAAACACTGAACAGGCTTAGTCTCTCTTCAAGAAATATACACCATTTTACAGATACAGAATGTACATACCCCATGTTCTGGGGAGCCCAGTCACTTGTGCTGAGGAGAGACTGACACCATTTGTGCCATTTAAATGAAAGGAGTTCAAAAACCAGCTTCCTCTGGGGGCTCACTAGAAAGCACTGATTGTGCTGTGTGTCCCTTTTTTCATCTGTATTTGGAAATATCAAGATAGGAACCATTTGAAAAAACCAATCCACACATGATCTGCCTTTGGCAGTTGAAGAAATGCTCTCTGCTAAGTTGCTGTAAAGCTTCACCAACTTGGACATGAAGAAATTAATCATCTCTCCTGCTGAACAGACACAAATCTGTGTTCTGTGCTTGCATCCTGTATCTGGGCAGGTAACAGCAGCTGATGCTGCTTCAGGCAGCAGCCCAAACTCCTGTGTTTGATCACACAGCTCCAATGGTCAGGTCCCTTTAACCTTCTCTGTGGTTTCCCTCAAAACTCCACTGTTGCCACCACCCATCCTAAGAACAGGCAGTTCTTGCCTGGAGGCAGATTCAGTTGCAGGATATCCACATGCAGTTCACATGGCATAAACTTCCACACCCAGATTTGTCTTGCTGCTGTTTCAGGGAGCCCTCTCCTCCCTCCGTGTTCTATTTTCTTCTTAGAATCAGGGTTATGGCTTCAAGGCAGGGCCAGGTGCTACCACACTTGCTGCTGTATGTCCCAGGACCTTAAACATGGGCCATGGGATCTTGGTTTCCACTCATCTCCTGCAGTCCTTACCAAAATGGCAGAAGAGGAAAGTTCAGGGATGGAGAACTAGAACCCCTAAAGTCCAGAAATTCAAAACGAAGCATGTTTATTAAGTGGTTTCCTTTTACTTATTTCTCCCATTTCTTAAAATAAATAAAACCTTCAGACACATACAAGTGAAACACATCATCCTTCAAAGTGCAGTTACATTTCCACCCCACTCCCAAGAATCACATAAAGCTTTGTCAAGTAACCAAAAGACCCCTCAAGGCTCCCATCAGTCCCATCCCCTGGCAATGAGAACAGACAGGGCTGTGCTGCCCAGGAGCTGCTTGCTGGGGGCCTGTTCTGAAATGCAGGTGCAAGAGGCAGGGCTGCAGCAGGAAGGGGGAGTTTAGGATACGTAGTATGAAGACAAACCCAACCTGTTGAGAGTCCAAAGAGTCCATTACCAGAACAGTTAGTTACTTTGGGAGCCCTGGAAGGAACTGGGCTGATGACAGACATGAGTGATGGATCAGAACTGTGTGAAGCTCCTATGGCAGCAGAGTCTGGGACAAGGGATTAAGTCATTTTGCCAAAAGTCATGGACTCCCTTTGCCCCCAGTCTGGGCCTGGCCTAGGTGATGTGGCAGCACCAGCTGCCTCCCAGGATGAGTTAAGAGTCTGCCTGTACTCCAAGCACACCAAGTAACAGAGAAAAGAGAAAGAAGATGAGGTCTGATGCTTGAGTTCCATCTGATACAATCTCTCTTTACTGATGTCTTTAGGAACCTGTTCTCACCAAGGGCACTGAGCAGAGGTATGGGCACGTACAAGTCTGTCAAGTCCTTTCAGGCCCACAGAAAGTTGCTGTCAGTAAGGTATAGCACCACTTAAACTACCATGATTTTGACCTCATCGTTCTCATCAGCACGGTAGAAGAAGGGAATGCATGGGTTGTCCAGCAGGGAGCCCAGCCTCTCCTGAGGGTTCTGGATTTCTCTGAGAAGCTGCATTATTTGCTTTGCCGTGGGGTCCTCTTGGTTTGGCTGAGCAGCTTTACTGCCAGCAGGGGGGAAACCGGATTGATGAGCAGCCTCTTGTTCTGCTTCATCTGACAGATTCACCTCTCGTAACCCTGCAAGGAGCACACACGAGGCAGGCAGGTTAGGTCCTCCCATCCACACCAAGACTCAGAGCAGAGGCTGTTCCCCCTGCACACAGCTGGTCCTGGCTGCAGCTCACCTGCTCCGTCGGTGGCGTTCAGTTCGATGCGCCTCTCTGCTGGAAGCACACCTTCACTCTGGCCTGCCAACAGCTCTGGGTTCTGAGCAGCTGCTACATACTTGCTGTACCATTCATTTCTTTCCCTGACCAGGCGCATCACTAAGTCCTGCAGTTCCAGTAGTTTCATCTGTACCAAAGTAAAGGAAAGCCCATAAAATATGCACACAAACACACCACTGCAGTTTGCAGTCCTACTCCTGTCACAAATCAGCAAATGAACACACAAAGGTTTGCACTCCCCAGGCCCACCCTGCTTGGAGTAGTACCACAGAAAAGAGTCCTTGCCTTCATCTCTTCCTTATCCTGAGCCAACCTGCTGATATACTCCTCTTTCTCCTGGTGCCGCTGTTTGAGGATGGCCCTTTGACTCTGGTACAGTGCAATGTACTCCCCTGGAACACAAGAGAAGCCTCAGGAGTGTCTGCAGGATTGGGGTACAAGCCCTACAGTGAGGTACATGAGGACCCAGGAAATCCAGCCCTGGAGTGGAGACCTAGCCCAGTTAGGCAGCAGTAGGAGACATGGAGGGTGTGGTAGTTTGAGGGCTCCAGCTCCAAAAGCTGTTTGGGGACCTTCTGCTTCCCACATAAACAAGGCACTGAGCAAGCTCTGGCCTGTGCTGGTGCTGCCTAAACATACCAATGGTGTCAGTCTCTCCTGACAGCTGGATGCAGCGGTGCTCCAGCTCCTCCAGACGCTCCTTCAGATCAGCCTTCTCACGCATCAGCTCTGTGAAACGCACCTGCACACACAACGTGGGGTCAGTCACCTGGGCTGCTGCAGACAGCACCCTGTGACACTGCTCTGAGCCTCGGGAACAAATCCTGCTCCTTTACAACCAAGCAGTGAGCAAGCCTTTTAGGATGGAGCATCTTTTTATGGAACATCTGCTCCTTAGTCCCCTACAATCTGTTTGTGTTGTGTTTGTCTGATACTGGATCCTAGTCTGGCTGAGCAGTGTAATAGGGCTGAAACAACATGAGATGCTTTGCTTACCTGTAGCTTGTCCATAGCAGTTTTCAAAGCCTCGTGAACCTCCACTGGAACAGTATCCATAATGGAGCCTGGAAGGGATGTGTACAATTTACAGTTTCTCCTGGGGCAGGATGCACTCAAACTCAAACTCAGAGCAGCCATGGCCAGCTGGCCCAGCACCTCCTGGCCACACTGTCCCCAGACTGCTGAGACTTTACCTCCATCCAGTGTGACATGATGTTGCTGCTCCTGCCTAAGAGCTGTGATTTGCTGCAGGAGGGTTCTGCACTGCTGCCTCTGAGCAGCCAGCTGCTTCCTCAGATCTTCTCGCTCCTGCTCCACTTGGGACATGGCAGAGGTCACAAAAATGACCTAAGAAGAATTTCAGAGTGTGGACATTAGTGCTGCTCCTGTGTTCAGCAGGATCTGTGGTGCATCTCAGGACAGAGTAATAGTTTACCCCATTTTATTTATGGGTGTGAAACCAAAGAACTGTGTGACTGCCCTGAAACTAAGCCAAGCAGCAGCTATTGCCTCTTCTCATTCCCAATTAGTGCAGGTTAAGAACTGTGTCCCTTGAGAGCTATTTGACTGCAATATTATGACTGTACTTGCAGATAAATCTTGTAGATATTTGACACTATTTCCAAACTGCCTTCCAAACTAAAGAGAACATCATCATCAAAGCCCCATTAAAGAGCTGCTCTGCCAGCTGAGTTGCCGTCATAAGGAAACCATTGCCAGACTTCCAGCCTGTTTTGCAAGGATGCTGCAGAAGTCTTGGCTTTGCTGCTATGCATTAGCAACTGTTGCATTTCCCTCATGACTGCACTCAGCCGGTAGGGCAACAGCTGATAAACCTCTCTGCAATTTAACCAGTTTTCTTTTCTAGATGTTTGTTTAGAACTAAAACGAAAGGCTTTTCTACCTATTAAGACTCACCATTTCTTCATGGCTTTCAAACTTCTCTGGGATCACAAGAGAAGGATTTTGGATTTCTTCAGTCATTGCTTCATCGCCTTCTGTAAAAGAAGGAAAGTGAACAAGGAGGCAATGCTGCAGAGAACCCAGCTCTGCATCCTCCCTGATGCAGTCACTCACCCTCCAGTTGGTGCAAAATCCTGCCATCCATTTCTGCTGCCAGCTGACTGATCTGGGCCTGCAGCTCTTTGTTTTCCTTGGCTACTGCTTCTAGACTTTCCTGCAGAGGAAGAGAGAAGCAGAGGATCACTAAAACCTGCACAAGCCAGACTGCAAGCAGTCCCTCCATCTTCAGACAGTTGCACCACACACAAACACACAAGCAGTACTTTAGCTCCAGACAGGTACCACTCATCTGTAGGCCCCACAGTGTAATCACAGCATCACAGAACAGCCCAGGGTGGAAGGGACTGGCCAAGTCTCTCAATTACTGATTACCTCCCATCTTTCCACTTGTCCCTTTTCACTGTTACCTTCGTCTGCTGCAGCTCTTTCAGGTGCATTTCCACTGTCACCTTGCCCTGGACCTCCTCGTGCTGCAGGCGATCCATGAGCTGTGTCTGGAGCAGGAATTGCTTGTGCAGTTCGTCCTTCTCGGCAGCGAGCTGCTGGAAGGCCAGGGTGTACTGCTGCAGGTGGCTGTAGCACTGGTCCCGCTGCTCCTGCAGGCCACGGGCCTCCTGGGTCTTCAGCTCCAGCTGAGAGAACAACATCAAACCACCTCATCAAACCCTTTCTGCCTGAAAAGCTGATCCGTGTGACATGATCCAAACTGTCAACATTGCCCCAAAGCCACCAGCCAGGCACACAGCACCATCTGCCCCCACATGCTGGTCCCCCACATCAGGCAGCAGATGACAGGGGAAGGCTCCCAGCTGGATCTTTACAATACCCATTTCCATCCTTCCATCACTGTCTGGGAAGTTGCCAGCAGTGTGCACAATCCAGCCCTGCCATCCCACTGCTGGCGCTCACCGTCTCCTTGAGCTCTGCCAGGTTCTCCTGCAGCTGCCCAAGCTTCTTGGCCAGCTCCTTCTTTACGTGTTGCTCTGACTGTAGGGCACTTGTAACCTCCATGTTTTCATTTGTCTGCAAGACAAACACAACTGTGTAAGGAAACTGCCCCAGCCACCATGAAACAGGCTCTCAATAAACCACATTAGTTCCCAGTACAACAGGGTGGCATCCCTTGTCTGTAACTGAGGGCCATAAACTGGCTGCTTAGGACAGTAAATTTCTAGAAAGGTTCAGAAGATGGGAAGAGCCAGGGGAATTAGTGCTGGGACAGTGCCAAGAAGAGGTCTGGCACATCATGCAGCCTGTCAGCTCCAAAGCAGATGGGTGGTATGAATATCCCAAAGAGAGCCACAGACATTCAAAAACAAGGAGTTCAAAAAGGACTAAAGATAAAAAAAAAAATCAACAGCTAGACTGCGTGTCAGTCTGCTAGGACCCCAGAGGGGAAGGTCTAACATTGAAAGAAGCAAAGCAAGAGTAAGGATTCAGCTCCAGGATGGGTAAGAAGGACAGCAGCAGGAGAGAATACTGTTGAGAACTTCCTCATGGGCAAATACAAGGGAACAGGAAATCACTATCTTCAGGTGAAAGGGCAGGAGGAATACCCAGAGACAGTAACAGCTTGACTGCTAGGGAATGAGAAGGAAACAATTCTGGACAAAGACACTGGTTCATCTGCTAGAGCACCTGCAGGAACTGAGAACTGGAGGGAACCTCCAGGTATGTGGCACTATGTATCAAAGGATGGAGCAACCACAGTCTCAGAGGATAAGAGAGGGATAATGCTGCTGCCAGTTTTTCACATCTGCGCTACAAAAGGATTGTACCAGCGAGGAAAGAAGTGGGAAAAGATGCACGGAAGATACCTACCAGTTTGACAAAGCCATTCTGCAGCTCAGCCAGCTGCTCCTTCAGATCCCTGTTCTGGCTCAGTGCCCTACTGATTGTGGCCTTGTCACTCTGCATGTCCTCCAGGATCTGCTGCCTGTCCACAGCCTCCTCGCTGTAGCGCTGCACGGTCTTTTCCAGCTCCAGCAGCCGCTCCTCCTGCTCCCTGTTGAGGTGGCTCAGCTGCTCGTTGTCACGAACCTGGGCCTGGTACTGCCCCTGCAGCTCTTCCTTGTCCTGCTGCAGCCGCTGGATCTGCTCCTGCAGACTGAGCTCAGCTGCTGTGGGCCCTGGTGGGGAGGGAGGCTCGGTATCCATGGGCTTCACTGCTGAGGAAATGCAAGCAGAAGGGGCTCAGTCACTGGGAAATGGCTGGGTGAGACACATCCCTGCTGGATACACAAAGCACACCCCAGCCCACAGGGCTCTGTGACCCAGAGGGGATCACCAGCTGCAGTATCCAGTCCTCAGTGCTCAGCACTGAGAGGAGCAAAGAGCAAACCTACCCCAAACCCAAGCATAGCATCCTGCTGTCCACAGCCCTAGCAGGAACATCCTGCCTTCCCAAACTCCTGGGCCAGAAAGGATGACAGAATAGTCAGGCTATTATTACAGACTTAACCAGGCTGCTGGTGCATTCATTGCAGGACTTCACTTGCTGTTTCCCAGGGGAAAAGGGTTCTTAGGGTCACCTGGTGTCCATCTGCCTGCATCAGACCTGCTTGCACCTCCTGTGCATTGCACAGCAGGACAGGGATATCCAGCTCCACTCTGCAGTGGGAAGCCACACTTTGGAAGCCCTACCTGATGTGCTCAACAGCTCTGTAACGTTGTCTTCCAGCTCCTGAATTTTGGCCATGTGTTTCTCCTTCTCCTCTGCCATTGTGTGGACCTGCAAGGCCACACAAATGAAGATGACAGCAATGTTCATGGGGCATTTCCTGCTGCCTGTTTGTCCAGAGCTGGGATGCTGCCCCCGGGGTTACCTGCTCAGAGAGCTGCTGCACCCGCTGCTGCCAAACGCTCCCCTCCTCCCTCAGTTTCTCCACATACTGATCTCTTTCTGCCTGCAGCTGGTGAAGTGACTCTGAGAGCTGTTCAAAACAAAATCAAACATCATATTGGCTAAATAAATTTGGTTTATGGGATAAAACTTTAAAAAACCCAGTGTTAGTGCAAAGCTCAGACTACATTTTTCTGCCCCACGAGTTTCCTTACTGACATCAAGATTTGGGTCATATTTTATACAACCTCTTACCTGAGCTATCTGGGTTTCCAGATTTGCCTTCTCCTCCAGAGCCATCTGCAACTGCTGGTTTGCATCCAGGCTCCCTCCCTGGCTTGAGAACTGTTAAAAGTCAGAAAGTTAAGGTGAAATGTTGATACTCAATTCCTCCACAGCCTTTCTCCAGAGAGTAACCTGCCACATGATCTATGTTGTAACCTTCTATAGTTCTTTAAAGTGCTCCAACTCATAGTGAAAATCAGTGTGAAAAAATAGGGGGATTAAAAACAAAAAGCTGAGATTTGAGTCCTGTAAAACAGGCTCAACTGGGCAGCTCCTCCTGACTAATTTTACATTTACTATTTTTTTACTTAAGAAAATAGGATTCAATCACATTTTGGCTCAGAAATTTTGGACATTTCCAGAGTCTGCATTATACAGCCATATCAGATGGTATGAAAGCCTGTGACCTTAAAAGTTGTCAGGCATGTCAGGAATTTAAAGCCAGTGTCTGGAGCATGTCAGTGGACTGAGCAGCAAGGCTGGTTCAGCTGAGGCACAGCACTTTTCCCAGAAGAACAGCAGTTGGCTTAATTTCAAGGGTAATTTAAGACACAGTCTAGGAATAAAAAAAACCCCAGCATTTTCTCCCTTCCCAGGCTCAGGGTTACACCAGGCTTGCTCTCTGACCTGCTAACAACTGGCTCCATGAATTCTTTCCCCAGCTGACTTCAAGCTGCCACTGTCCAATTCACCACCTTCCACTGGTGGGTACAAACACCATCCCTACTCAGCTGGTTACTCAGTCAGACTGCACAACTAAATTACCAAAATCCTGAACAGATAAAATCAGAAAAGTCACTATATTTCCACATTTCACTCTCTCTCACTGTACAACAGTTTTAGCAGACTAATGTCACATTGCTTTGCACTCAATTTAAAGCTCCAGCACCTTAGAGAATACAAACTTTCTGTTTCTCTGAGGCCTTGCTGAAAGCTTTCTTCTAGGAGGATGGCTTGATGAGATTTCCTGCCTTCCTTTAAAGCCAAGCCCCCTCTCTCAGAAGGAAGTGTGGCAGTGTCATCAGTGTCCTCTGCCCTCACCTGTTGAATCATGAGTTCAGCCATTTCCAATTTCTTCTGCAAATCTTCCACATCCAACTTCATAGCTGAGTTCTGGGACACCAGGGAGTGAACTTTCTCTGACAGCTCTGAATTCTGCTGTTTTATTTCCTCACTACTTTTGCTAAAACAAACAAAAAATTAAAGTGGCTCTGGGTCTGCTGACGTTCATGTCATAAATCTACAAGCCAGTGCTTCCTGGCAGCTAGAATCAGAGAAACACCACATCTAGTGACTATTTTTTTAAAAAATTGAATATCCAGCTTCCCAAGTCACCCCCTGTGATCTTTGCCACTAGTTGTTTTGGGGCCCTTCTGCAGTAATGAGCAGAAGGGACTTACCTTCGTTTGTACAGTTCCAGTTTCAGGTTGTCTCGCTCCTTCACTAGCTCTTTATTATGCTGGAGAAAAAGGAAATTATTGATTCATCTATGGACTTCAGCCAAAAAAACAAAAGGTATTAAAAAATACTTCATTTTACCTTTAAAAGATCAGCTAAAACAGAAAAGGCTATAACTTTAGCAAAAACCTCAGGACAGGTTTGCTTAGAACCTCCTGAATTTTCCAGGAACAAGTCTGGTCAGTCTTTTCAAACGTGATGCTGCAAGTATTTCTGCAAACTTCTGGATTAAAGACAATACTAAAGTGTGTGTTTGATGGAGACTTCTGGGACAAGGTGACTCTCCTGTGTGGAGCTGCCAAACTAATGAAGTGAGGTGCCAGATCTGAAGACACCAACTGGACCATATCATTAGTCCCAGAAACTTGAATGAAGTTTGCTTTGATCATGACGAATACAGGACTTTAAAATGTTAATTAACAATTAACAAGGGTAATTTCAGCCTCTTCTCCAAGGAGGGACTGCAGGCTTTGCAGGAGTGTAGTAATAAGCAAGCAGCCAAAGGCAGAGCTGCTGGTTAAGCTTCAGCAGAGGTGACTCTTACCTTCTCTGACTGCTTCTGCTGCATGGAGATGGAGGACAGAGTGCGCTCCAGCTCCGACACCCGCTGGCGAGACGAATGTAAACGGGCAGCAAGGCTTTCAGCTTCTCCTGGACAAGTCAGAGCACAGTCAGTTGAGGCTGGACCACAAAAAGCATTTTGGAACTGGCTGAACAGCACTTTCTACTCTGTCAACAAGCTCTCCAGGCAGCCCAGAATTTTGCAGATCAGCAGAGCTGGCTCCAGTCCTGGCTCTACAGGTGATTCACTAACAGCCCTGGGAGCACAGCTCTCTCTACCTGCCTCACTTTTAGAGGGAGATGATGAAACTTCCTTTGCAGAACAAAAGGCAGTGTGTTGTTTGTTTGGGGTTTTTTTCCTATTAGAATAAATTGCTCAAATCTAGTTCAGAATAAAAGGCTCAGCTCAGACCTAGATTAACAAGACAGCTGTGTGGGAGGCAGGGCAGAAAAGGGAAACCAAGTTTTAAAAGAATTTGACAGGAAAGGTCTGGGGTAGTCATCAGGACCAAAGAGCTGACAAGGCTTTAGTGATGCACAGAAAAACCTCAACTGCCATGAGACCAACATGCTCCTATTTGGGGACAGCTACGATGACAGCAGCAGTGCCAGTGCCAAAGGCTGCTCACAGAGGGGTCAGGGAGTGCTGTGAGCTGCCTGCCAGCAACTGTCGTGCTCAGGATGTGACATCCACAGCCCAAGCACCAGCTGGAGCTGCACAGACAGGCACGTACCTGATTTCTGCCGTGCAGCTTGCTGAGTGTGGCCAAGAGCTGTCTGCAACTCAGACTTCTCAGAAACAAGAATTCCAATAGTCTGGATATGAACCTTTGGGAAAGGAAAATCAGCTCAGCACAAAACTTCTTTGCTTGCCACTGCAACATCACTGTTGTCACAAAAGGACAATTCAGTAAAGAGCTCTTGCAGTTAAGTACAGTCTGGCTGACACTCACAGTTTTGCTAAAGGTATGGACTTCTGCCTTCCAGGATAAGGACTATGAGTGCTCAATAATCCACAAAACAGCAGAAGTCAGGGAATATTACTGTAAGGGAGGCTCTGCCTTACCTGTAACTGTTCCCTCAGTGCTGCTTGCTCTTTAGAAAATTTCTGTTCAAACTCCTTCTTTTCCTGTAAAACACATACTGCTTTGTCAGCACAAACGTGCAGATAGTTAACCCTTAGTTTTAAGTCAAACTAAAAATGCAGGAATTAATCGGTATTATTTCTAGCATCTAAATGATTCCAGGATTTTTAAAGACAGGCTTAATCTTCCATTTTTTGGAATTTATTTTAATCATTTTCCCATCCCAGACCAGCAGCAACAGCACGGTGCAATCCTGGCAGCACACACGAGGCAGTGTTGGAATGGCAGCTCCTGGCAAGGACCTACACTGTAACCTCCTGCTCCCACTGCACTCCTCCAAACTGAGCATTTAAATATTAGCTTTGGTCAAAACAAGAATGCTGCCTGTCAGACCCAACTCATGGAGTCAAAATATTAAACCTTATGCTACAAATATAACTGAATCTAACACAAGACAAGACCATGCACACTAGTGCCACAATCCACTGTGTTTTCTACTCCTCAGAGAAACAGATACCTATTTCTGTATCTATCCAAAAATAGGACACACTTTACCTTCTCCAGCTGATTCACTGCTTCTTGGTTCTGCTGTTTCTATGGAAGAAAATTGATGCACCAATATTAAAAGAAAATATTCTCATACTGCTGAAACACATTTTCACTTTAATGACGTAGGGTATATGCCCAGATAATGCAAGGAGACTTTCCATTTCTGTAGAAGACTAGGAAGCTCATTTAGCTATTAAAAGTAAGAGATTTGGGGCTCCCTTCACTAATACATGTGATATGTTTTTCATTGTCCAGTACATTATCACAGTTCTCCTCCAATACCTCTCCTGAAATCCCTCCATGTTCCTATCTGAGCATCCAGCAACTTCAGTTTAAACTTGCAATATCCCACATCTATGCAATTAATCATAGTCAAACTGGTGTGTTAAGAAAATCAGCAAAAGTACTCTCAATAAAAGATGAATGCCTAAATCCCAAAGTAAAAGTCCTTTCCTTTCAGTGATTCCTTAGACCTCTATCCCAGTTAACAACTGGCCAAGTCATGCAGAGCTGCACGTACATTGGCAGGCTCCCACCAAGGTGGTATGAGACAGAACTGAAGCCAGATGCAAGGAAAGGGATAATTCTGTCCCAGCCAATTTCAGTCTTATGGGTGAAGTACTGGAGCTCTGTGACTGCACAAAGTGCATCTTTAGGTGTGAAGGGGACAAAGGCTGCCCAGGCTGCCACCAAACCCTGTTTGCCCTTTGCTGCTCTTGTCCCCCTGGCAGTTTTCTCACAGATGCCTCTTAAGTAACTACATAATTAGTATTTTTTTTCCTCTTCCCAAATGATGAATATTGGCCACGGTGTTTCTTTATTACCACTACCTCAGTGCATTTTGAAACATGACTGCAGATGGAAAGGTGATGAGGTTTTGATTTTAGCAATGCCAGCGCACAACATAACCAGGAAAAGCAAAGGCAAGAGCACAAATGCAGCAAAGGCCCTACAGAGCTCCAGACAAACAGAAAAGCTGGCAAACAATGAGAATCCTGGATAGCAAATGCACTCTACCTCTGCATCCCAACTAAAACACAAAAAGAACAGAACAAAAATAACCAAAAATGAAACAAAAAGGGGGTCATGGGGTACACTGGGAAATGCTCAGCATTGGGAAAAGTGTACTTTTAGAGAGGAACAAAATGGGGGAAAGTATTTCACACAAGAAAGGCCCTTTTCAGCCTGGAACAGATCCACTTAGCTGCATTTCTTGCAGTGTTAAGGCTGAAGGCTGAAAAGCAGCAGCAGGAATCCATGCAGGCCACAGGACAAAGCAGTTCATTCATTGTGCCAAGAGAAGCTGAGGATATGATCAGAAAACAGCCCCAGGCTCTCCTGGACCTATTGCTCTACTCTGCTGATATATTTAGAACAGCATCACCACCTGCAGAAACAGGTTTTCACACTGCTGCCAGCACCAGAATTCTGTATTTTAGGATTCAGACCAGGACCAGAAATAGCTGTTTTATCAGGATGTTTATCATCCAGGGACAGTGTGAGGAGATCAACAAAGCACTCTTAAATGGAAACAACAAAAACTGTTTCTGCTTCCTCAGATGAGCCACCACACTCACAAGAGGCCTCAGGCTTTGATCCTCTCACAGGTTTTCCATCCAGCCCACTTTGTTCCACACAAAGTGCTGTGTGAGCAGCCTTCCTTGTGGCACCATGAGGGAACCCGTAACCTTGCAGACACCCAGAGAGCGTGGAGGAGCAGCAAAGACAATGTCAAACTGGTTGGTTGGATTGTTTCTTACCAATTCCTCTATCTTTGTAACGAGCTGTTTGTTAGTTAGATTGCTGGAATCCAGGGCTACTGCCAGCTCCTGGTAACGTGTCTGACGGGCACATGCATATAGGAGAAAAAGGAAGGAGCAGAAGAGGAGGAGGGAAGGAAAAAAGCAATAATTAAAAAGGACAGAAAAATAAATCATTATCACAGTTTGATATAATCAGATTCTCCAAACAAAACAAAATCAGTGGTTTGAACAAAAGCAGCTGGGATGTCAACCTATTTTATCTGTTTCTGCTGAGGCCTCATTTTGACATAACTGTGAATCAGAAATAAGAACTTGCAGTTGCATGGAAGCCAGATTTTCCCTAGTCCCCACACTGGGATCATCTCCAATAACTGCCTCTGATAGCTGTGATCACAACTACCCAATTACAGCCCCAGGTGACACTACACAGTGATGTATGTGACCTGTGCATCCAGTTAGGCCTCACTAACACTGCTGTAAGCACAGAATCCAAACAAGTGATCAACAGCAGCAAATAAGAAGGAAAAATAAAAAACATGACAGACTGAGAACAACTTACTTCCATTTCCTTAATATTTGTGGAAGAAACAGCACTTTCTCCATTCACATACGATGTAGACTAGAAGTAAATCAAGTAAGTCAGTTTTAGTCCTCAAGGCAAAACACTATTAAGTAAGACCCCATTATAACAGTAACATTCCTTATAGCACCTGTCACTTCAACCAACCACACACAGGCACAGAAAACACTTTTCTGGCTCAGGATAGACGCCGGCTGCCCCTGTGACAAGCTGATGTGAATTATTCAGACTGACTTCATATTCTTTTCCAGTAAGAGTACATCTTTCCATGAATACATACAATTCATTCATCCCACTCTGCTTTTCTTCCTACTGCAGAAATCTTACATTTCTAAACCTGGATTTTTTGCTCCTCAATGTTTAAGTATCACATTGGTTAGTAGGATGGCAGCAGACGTCTCTGAGATTGAAGAGTGTTTCCTTGAGCTGTCTGCTTAAAGTTCCACATCAAACAGCAAGAGAATTAATGGGACAAATGGATGAAAAGGAGTACCTGGGAAACCAGGCCATTGAGTTGTTCAGACAACTGACGGAGACCCTCTGTTGACGAGAAAGACCTGGGAACAAAGACCTGGCAATGAAAACCTCTCCCAGGGAACTGCCCAAATCAGCACAGCATTGGGGCAGGAATAAAACCTTAATTTGTTGTGATCCTGTTGCAAAGCCAACACAGACACTCACCTGTTCTCATCCAAAGCATTTTTGTGATCCTCAGCTTCATTCATCTGTGGATTAAAATATAAAAATTTACAAGCCTGTAAAAGACAGGAGTCACACTTATGAATGTGTCACTAAGACTTGATTACACCTGGGCTCAAGTTCCACAGCTCCTGTAATTACTGCTTCCCAAAGGAAGAACTTAAAACCTCCAACTCAGCCCTGGCTTACACATCATTTCTGAGTGGTGTGAGTCTGGGTTTCCTGAAATAGAGAAATTCAAATGTATCAGGCTTTATATCTGCTATTCCTATTTATCAGGATAATCAACACTTTGCTGAAAAAAAAAAACAACCTACGACTGAGTCTTTAATTAGTAAAAGGAAATACAGTCTGATTGGACTGCAGGCCTGTCTTACTATGGGTATTTTCTGCTAATGAAATAGGAGAGAAGTGGAAGGAAACAGCTTTGGAAGCTGCAGGGACAAGTGCATGCTACTACTTACTCTCTCTGCTCTCACAGACAAATGATGACTGGACAGAGAGTGGAGAATGTAGTATTTTTACCAGAAGAAAACCTGAACTATTTATGAAGATGATCTTTCTCCACACTAATGTGGCATCACTAACCAATATTCAATGGTTCAATGGCAGTATTGATTGTAAGTCACAAACCTGTGTCAGCTGCATGCTCTCAGGAGCAGGCAGAACAGAACCACAACTAGGGAGGCTGTTGCTGTTAGATAGCACAGGGACATCGGGAGCAAGCTGTTCAGCACTACGAGTGGCAACATCACTGTCAAAGTATGCCTGTCACAAAACACAGCACAGGATTACAGCCTTCATGCAAAATGAACAAACACACACACCAACACATCACCGTGTGGCCTGCCTGTGAAAACCAGACACATGTGAACAGTTGTTAAGAAATGCGTGGAAGGGAACCTGTGTTCTCCCCAGAGCAAAGAGGTGGCTGCATCATCACAGACAAGCACTGTCCCAGAGTGTGTCCTTTCATCAAGAACCAGTGTCCCACAATCAAGCTCCCTTTTTTACACAGGGCAATAACATCACACACGAGATTCACTGCGAAAGATTCTCCAAAAATTATGTAAGGGCAAAGCCAAATGTCACTGCACTTTGAAAAGCACCACCTTTGAAATGTTCCTGGGAAAAACACAGATTATTGTATGCAAATGAAGATGGAAAAGAACAGGGGAGTGTCTACTTGAAAATTGGGTTAGTCAGACTCAAGTGCTCTGTCTAAAACTCAGTGAAATTTGTGGCATGCCATGACCCACCAGTTTAGAAACAGGACATTTATGAACAGGCCAGAGGGAGGGCGGCTGGGAGCAGGTGCCTGTGGCCCTGCTGCAGCCATGGATCCCATGACTAGAAGAATTTAAATAGAAAAAAGAAGCACCAAAAACTATTTCTGGACAGCAAGTTCCCCTCCAGCCTCTGTGGGAGGATGGATGGCATCTGCAGCCCCCTCTATGAAGCCACACTGCACTGGACCATTTCATCTCCTTGCACAGCACTACAGCCATAAAGGTCCAGCAGTGCTCTTGTGTTTTATAGCAATTTGATTTCATCATCCAACTCTGGTAAGTCATCACTTAAAAACACAAAAAAACAAATGAGATAATCTTTCAGCATTCAGCCCCACCAATATACTGCAGCTCTCTGCAATTCCACCTGGAAGAGTTCCCTCTTGCTTCAGTTACTTCCTTCTTGGCACTTCACAGGAACCAAGAAATCTCTCTCTCCTGGCATTCCCTGTTTACCTGCTCAGCACTCACTCACTAATCCAGCAGCAAAGTTAAAACAGCAACAGTGGAGACAGATTTAATGAAAGCAGTAAGGTGGAAGACTACAAAGGGAAAACAAGAATTTTCTAAATTTCTTTTTAGCAGGACAGGTACTGATGCTCTGAAGGAGGAATATATGTTAAGTGCTTATTAGGAAGGTCAGGAACTCCCTCACTTCTTCCAGCTAAAGGTTACTCCACCTTTATCAATCACACACTTATCAATATAAACATCAGAGGGACAGGAGGAATTAAGTCCCCAGTGCATCTCAAAATGATCACTTCTGATCAGAACATTCTTTCTGCCTAACACTTCCAAGATGCAGAAACCAGTAATGTCCATTAACCACAAGAACTCCTTCCTTCTTTCTTCACAAGGAGCAGCTTTATAATAAACTATCAAAGTCCCCAAAACTATCTGAACAATCAAATTTGTTGGAACAGAAAGCATTAGAAGCAAAACATTTCTACAGAAATTCTGCATTGTGTCATTCCAGTAATGTAGAATAAAAGGTCACTAATTCTGCTCAGCTTAGCATATAGCAGGATCCATTTGCTTTCACACAAAGGCTTCTACTTTGCTGGTTTTCCTCTGTTTCAGAGCCAAGAAAGCTGAAGTGAGAGAGAAGGGAGGGCTCTGCCTCACGAGACGCCAATGGCAGCAGCAGCTCAGCTGCCAATGATCAGCTTTTCTGCCCTATTAGCCTCAAGTTTCCAAACAGCATTTTCCTGACTCATGATTTTTACAAGACAGCAACTGGAATGAGAAATTGTTCTTTCATTACATATTGCAATTAAAGATTAGTTTTCAAATAATTCCTAAAACTCCAGGCACAACAATCCAAAAATTCCATAACAGCCAATCAGACTAAACTCTATTTCTGAGGAAAAGAGGAAAAAAAAGGGGAAACAAGAATGAATAGAGCAATAAATTCTCCCTTTGCAGAACACGACTAAAGCTGTAGACACAGGCAGGCCTTCACTGCAAGGCTAAGTGTCACCTCAGCAACAGCACTGGACCACCTATCTTCATCTCACCCTCCAATGGGAAACAAGTCTCTTTCTCCAATATTTAACTTACTCTGAGCTTACAAGTATTAACTGGAAACAGTGCCCAGGATAACAGTGACACTTCAGTCACAACACAAGTTTTCTGAGGCACACCCAGCACCCCAAAGCTGGCAGTGTCTTCACATCACTAGAGTTCTGCTAGTACAGAACCCACACAACACAGTCCAGCTGGTGCAACTCTGTGTGCCAGATGTACTATGACACAAAAAAAAAAAAAAAGGAAAAAAGGATACAAAGGCAATCAAAGGCAATTCAGAGGGAATTCCATTCTACCTTGTAGGTTTCACTTCATCTGTCAGGTACCCCATGTGATTACTATGGATGTATTTATTCCTGGAGACCCGTGGATATGCAGTATTAACAAATATTAACAACAAGCTATTTTATGACAACTACATTGAAACAATGGTAGGGAAATAAGCTATCAAAATGATGCAAGTGAAAATGAAAAGCAGAGCTTTGGTACAACAAAACTGGAAGAACATTCTGGGCTACAAAACTTGACTTCTCTGAGTTCCTACCACAGTTTGGGCCTTATTTTAAATAAACTGTCTGAAAATAAATATTTGTAAAAGACTGTTCATATATGCTTCTGAACACCTTTCTCTTGCTTCTTGGCAAACTTCCTGCCCTTTCCTCTTCAGGATCTTGGCAATGTGAAGACACTAAAGCCTGTACATGCCTGGCTTTGAAGTATCTGACTTCCTGCCTAAGCATATTTACACCCCTGGTACTTGCCAGACTGTACATCACCTGTGCCAGCTTCATCGCCTGTCATAAAAGGGGTGGCTGGAATAACCAGCCAGTGCAGCTGTTTGCCTGGAGATGAGCAGAAACATGTCCTTCAGAAACCAAGCTCCAGGAAACAAACCAATGACACTCAGAGCAGGAGAAATAGACAGTAAGGAAAACACTACCTCTTCCTAGTGCAGGTTTCCTCAGCTGTTAAATGAGTTTATTGCCTCACCTCAAAATCCTGTTTCCCTCCAAGCTCAGCTGTCTCAAGAAAGACTTTTTGAGGTGTTAACTTAGACACAAACCAGAAGGAAACAAGCACTTAACAAGCAATGGTAACAAAGAATTCCATGTTAATAAAAACAGCAACAAAAGTGAAGCAACTGACAATGGATATGTGAGGACAAGGCTCCATCCCGGAGATGGAGCTCAGTGTGAACAGAACCCGAAGCATGCAGGAGGGAGGGCGAGTCACTGCGAGGGACACAAGCACTGCCTCACCTTCCTCTTGTCCAATGAGGGTATGGCTACCCCATTGGAGCGGTTAAGGTCTGACACCAGCACCTTCAGAATGTTCTGAATCTACAGGAGGCGAAAGAAAAGGGGAAAGAGAAACGGCTCAGAGAAGGACAGAGAGAAAACACCGATCCAAGGCAGCCAAGGAACCAGCCTCACCCAGCTCGTGAGGACCACACGCCTCAGTCCAGCAGCTCTGGGCACACCCAGGGCACCACTGGATGGACTCCAACGCCAGCTGCACCTTCAGAACAGGCAGCTGCCAACTGCTGCAGCACGCTTCACACAGCACCTACAGCACTCAGCTCTTACCCCAGCACAACCACAGCCAGCTCCGGTCAGATTGTCCACAAATCCAAAGAAGAGGGAGGTGGCAAATGATTTGAGAGAAAGAATGAGACACTCACATTCTCTGGAGGCTGCTGGTCATCAGTGGTAGGAGTTGCAGGTCTGCTGCCTTCTTTAGTTTTGCGTTTTTTCTTAGTTCCTGCAGCTGCTCCAGGGCTGTTCTTCTGCTGATATTCCTTCAGCTGTGAACAGAAAAAGGAAATCTGAAGTCCAAACAGAACATGCCTTCTATAACCCTAAAAACCCTTCAAAACATAACTTCACTGGTAAAAATACAGATCAAGTGTAACGACAAGAGAAATGCTCTTCCATGAATTCATCCATTTGGGGAGAAAACATGAATCAAAATAAGCCCAGAGAAGGCTAAAGTAAGACCAGAGTGATGGGTTTATGACAAGAGTTGTAAACATTCAACTTTTGTTTACAGCCATTGCTGTTCCTGGGAAATTATTTGATACTCCATAGTGCAACTAAGAGGACACTGAAAACAGTGGTTTGAGGGATTTTAGGGTTGTAAGTAAGACCAATAAAGTAAAATTAATAAAAGGCAATTAATCCTGCATGCAAAGTGAAAAAGCACTGCCTGATAGTAAAATCTCCCACTCCATGAAAGATTTTATGAAGGACAGTTGCAATCCCCACAGGAAACACTGCAACAACTGCGAACTAAGGGGAGAAACAATCTACAAATGATCTTTAATCGCATCCACTTGGCCCAGGAAGTGCCGGTCTGATAAGGTGTAACTCGAATCCCGCCAGGTCTGCCGGCATTTCTGTGCAATTCCTGCACGCCCGAGCCCCAGAGCGGCCGGTCCCGGCTGCTGTGAATGCAAATAACGGCAGCCCCGGCTCGCACAGCCCGGGCAGGGCAGGGCACAGCGGGGCAGCGGGGGATGGAGAAGGACGAAGGAGAATCCCATTATTGGTAGGATTTCAAAATGGAAGCCTGAACTGCTCCAGGACACTTTCCCGTTCCTGTGACTTTGACACAGAAGCGCATCCCGCCGGGACGCAGGCAGGCGGGCCGCCCCGACGCAAAAAATACGGGGAAAAAACAGGGAAAAAAAAGGGAGGGGGATGGACGACGAAACGGGGGGAGACACAACATCCGCACACCAGCCCGGGCAACCCTCACAGCACCGCAGCCACCCAGGCCCGGCCTCGCCCCGGCCGCCCGCAGAGAAGGCCGG
>VZTB01014652.1:106894-122828 GCA_013397245.1 Thryothorus ludovicianus | reverse complement strand
GGGCGGCGGCGGCTCCGCCCCCGGCCGGCCCCGCTCCGCCCCGGGACACCCCGGGGTGACACAGCGGGACAGCCCGGCCCCGCCGGGACACCCCCGGCCGGGACACCCCGGTCCCCGTGTGACAGCTGGCGCTGTCCCGCTGCTGGAGTGACCTGACAGCCCAGAGCAAGTTCCGGGAGGGGCCAGCCCGGCTTCCCTCGCCTTTGCGGGGCGCGTCCCGCACACCCGCCTGGCTTCTGCCCTGTGCTGTCCGAGCGCTGATGCCGCGGGCAGCGCGGGCCGCGGGGTCGCTGTGTGTGATCCCAAATCCTTTGACCCTCCAAGCGCGGCAGCACCTGCGGCTCGGGCAGCCCCGGCTCTGGGGCACGGCGCTCACAGGGACGCTGCTCCCTGCGCCAGCCGGGCCCGAGCGCGGCGGGACGGGGGACAAGCGAGGGACTCGGGGGGCCCGGCGGGACACGGGGACAAGCAGGGACATGGGCAGTGCTCACCCTGCCAAAACAACATCGCGGAGGTGCTTAAGGATAAAGACTGGACGTGGCACCCAGTGCCCTGATCTGTTTGACGCGGTGGTGTTCGATCGCAGGCTGTACTCGGTGATTTTTCGAACCAAAGGACTTTTCGAACCGGATTGATTCAGTGATTGATTCTGTGTGAGTGACCCCGAGACCCCCTGAGCCCCTGTCCCAGCTGAGTCGCAGTGCTGAGATGTCTCAGAAGCACCAAATGTAACTAGCTCGGCTGCGGCCATTTCGGGGACAATTGTGTCCTGCCACACCCAATGTCACCTGCAGCCCCACCACGGTTGGGCCCCTCAGGGGACTACAACTCCCGGCGTGCCCCTCGGCGGCACGACCACAACTCCCGGCGTGCCCCTCGACAACAGAACTACAACTCCCGGCGTGCTCTGCGGCGGGGGGCACAGTGGCCGGTGTGGCGGGAGCGCTGAGCCCTCAGCGCGGAGCCCTCAGCCCTGGCCCNGCCGGTTCCCCGCTCCCCCTCCCCTCCCGGGCCGCGTCCCCGCCGAGGCGGCGGTGCCGGCCCCTGACGCGGCGCCCTCTGCTTTGCCAGGGTCTCGGGCGGCGGCCGGCGGAGCGGCGCGGCCGCATTCAGGGCACCGGTGAGTGCTGCGCGGGGACCCCCGGGAGCCGCTCACGCGTTCGCGGGGGCTCAGCCCGGCCCGGTGGGGATTGTTTGTCCCTGAGGGGGAAGGTGCTGGTTCCCCGCGTTAGTGCCGGCACCGCAGTTCGCACTGTGTCGCGCTGGGAGTTTCTCCTAAAA
Source organism: Thryothorus ludovicianus (assembly GCA_013397245.1). Lineage (NCBI taxonomy): Eukaryota > Metazoa > Chordata > Aves > Passeriformes > Certhiidae > Thryothorus > Thryothorus ludovicianus. The sequence goes on along the minus strand of VZTB01014652.1, from coordinate 121,547 downwards.
GGTTCATTGTGAATTTTAATTATTTATTTTCACTTTACACTGTAACTCTCGAAAGTGCTGTAGGATGTGATATGGAGCAGGCTGACGTTATGTACACTGATCCATATTTTACTTGAAACCCTCATACTTGCCCTGGGAATATTTTTTTTTCCTTTTCTATTTTCTCCTTTTTTTATTCAGTGACATACACATACTATTTTCTCATTAGTGCTCCATCATTGTAGCATCTTGCCCAGAGCTGAGTTCCTTCTATGTGTCTTCTGTGTTCTGCAGATCCCATCTCCAAAGTCCTTCCAGCCTAATGGAGCCAATGAAGAAGCCCTGCGGTGTGAAATTGAAGAGCTGAAACAGAAAGACCTTGCTCTAGACCAGGAAATTGCACAATTATTATCCGAGTATGTCCTTGGCAAGCTCAGTGTTCACTGTGATGCTTTCATTATTTTTGTTTTTAAAACAGAATGTGGTCCAGGAATTGGAGCTGAGAGCTGACCTTCTATGATGCCATTGTTGGCATGGTGCAATGTTGGTTACAGTGGTGTCGTAAGTGGGACTTGTTAGAAACAAGAGGGAATTCTTTCCACTTTATGTGGTAAAGCAAAACAAGTTTTACCAGCAGCTTGCATAAGAGGATTTTTTGCTTTAGCCTGAGTGTTCCTGAGGTAATTATGTGTTTACTGGGAACAGATAATTTTAGCCATTTGTTATTTGTTGTGAAGGACTGATGTTTTCGGAGCTAAGTGTAGTGGATAGGATGGAAATGGTAGAACAACAAAGGCTGTTCCAGAGCCCTTTTTCATTTATGCTCAAGGATAAACAAACCTTCTAGCAGGACTAGAGGAAATGGCCTCGGGCTGTGCTGGGGAACTTTAGGTTGGACATCAGGAGGAATCTTTGCTGAAAGGGTGATTAAAGTTTGGAATGGGCTGGCCAGGGAGGTGGTGGAGTTATGGTCCCTGGAGGTATTCAAGAGATCACTGGGTATGGCACTCAGTGCTCTGGTTTAGTTAATGTGGTGGTGCTTGGCCAGAGGCTGGACTTGAACTTGGGGGTCTTTTCCATCCTAAATGATTCTATGACTCTTAATTTTTTCCTATCTACAAATGAAAGATACATCTGAATGGAATTCACCACAGCCTACTTTTGTTCCTACTTGATTCTGAGAACTTGGGTGAATTGGCTTTCTTGAGCTTATTTAGAGCTTTCATGTTTATGACTTGCAGCAACTTCACTTTTCTGTGTTCAGTTTGTCCTTGTGAGGTGCTGGGCCTGGGTATTTCCCACAGCAGCAGGAGCCCCCAGTCCCTCTGTGTCATTTGTGACCTTTCTGGTGTTATTTTACAGGGGCTACAGCCTGGAGGAACTGGACAAGCACATCTCTCTGCTCCATGAGTACAATGAAATCAAGGATGCTGGGCAGATGCTCCTGGGCAAGCTAGGTAAGGAAGGGAAAGCTCTTGAAGATCTTTTTAGTCAGTGTTTTCATACAGACACAGAAAGAAACTGCTACCATGGAGGCAAAGCTTTTGTTACAGATTCTTCACTGTAAAAAAAGTGTTTGGGCAAGCTGCAAAACCTTGGGTTTCTTGGCTATGGGATTTGCTATAGGATAATTAGGGGAGGAAAACACCACATTTCTGACTCCTCTGATCTTTGTTTAATGAAAGCAATACTGTTTCTTTATTTCTTAGCTGTTATCCGAGGGGTCACTACAAAACAGCTCTATCCTGAGTATGACCTGGAGCTCAGTGACTAGTCCTGAACCTGGAGACTGTGACTGTCACTGGGCCATTACACACTGGTGCCATCCTGGTTTGGAAGAGACAGAAGGTGGAAAAGGAATCTTTGGAAAAGGGATGGAGGGTTTTAGATAATTTCACGTACTACCTGGTCAACAGGATTTTTTTATTTTTTTTTTTGGAAAGTTGTAGTTCAGGTTGGTGTTGAGCCTCTTCCATGGAACCTTTGACTCCTTGCAGTATCCAGGGGCTGATTGGTTTCTGAATGGATAGAGGAAGTGAGGACATAGAAATGGGCAATGTAATAGTTGTTTTGAAAGGAAAACACTCAGAAGAAGGGAGGGAAGAAAGTGAAAATTGTGGTGGTTTGGGGTTTTATTTTGTTTTATCAACAAATCCAGAGAATTCTGGGTGTTCTGCATTTTTGTACTTACCTGCTCTGGTATCTGGAGGTTTTGTATCATTTCTGTAGTAAATGGCAAAATGTAATAACTGAATAAAGCAGCTTTCACATCTGTCAGTAATTCACTTTAAGAGCCTATAAAACATTGCATGAATCTGGGAACAAATTCTAAAACAAAATTGAGACCACTATAACATGAGTTATTGCAGTGTTTTCTCTGGGAACGTGCAGGTGCAGAATCACTTTGCTCTAGGTGCAGAGTCATGGTGGGAGTGAGGGCTGTCCTGGACAGTGGATGGTGTTGGGAGCACGAGTGTTTCAATGTCAGTGGTAGGGCTGAGGGTGACTGCACAGACTAAATTTGGCTGCTTTGGGCAGTTGGAAGTGATGTGCTCTGCTGACTGCTGATCTGTTGTTCCTTTTGCACTCGGATTGATGTCCTTCTGCCCATTCTTACTTTCCAAGGCTTTCTAGCCAGTAAGTTTCCCCTGTGGTCTCCAGTTAGGCACATGCTGCAGTCTGCTTGTTACTTCCAAATTTGAATCAAATTAATCAGTCTTCATTGTGATTGGAGGCCAGAAATCAGCCACAAGGCTGCTGCCAAGCACAGATAATTGGTTTTGCACTCCTGGCTCTGGATGTGGTGTAGAAACATCACTAATAAGTGACTTGTTTTGCCTTGAAAGCTGTGGGGAGTGGTCTCAGGCAGGGGGACAGAGAGGGTCTCTATATTCCATGATCCATCCAAATAAGTCTCTGTTGATGTGCAGCTCTGCAGAATATTCCCTGTGGCCAGAGCAGAGTGGACTCTCAGGAGGATGTTCACACCTCTCCCTACCACATAACCCTCTGCCAAGCGTGGAACTCTCGTGTTTTCTGAGTAGTTTTAAGGGCAGGAAAAAAGCCACAAGGTGGCAAGAACTGGGAAATTCAAATTTTGTTGCCAAAGTTGCTGTTTTGGCTGGTGTTTCCTATGCAGGAGGACTGGTTCAGCCTGGAGTGTTTCAGCCAAAATGTTCCTGTCAGTGAGACACGCAACTGGAAATTGTTTTTGCAATAGGAAGTGTGCATGGAAATTCTTCAGTTTGTGTGAGGTGTGAGCTGAGGGGATGAAGTATAGTCCATTACCAAAGTGACTGAAGGTTGTTCAAGGAGTGAGATGTCCATGTTTTCTTCCCCACTAGGTAGGAGCACTGGGGTTAAAACTTGCAGGAGTAACTGCAAGTGTCCTGCTTGCAGCTACAGGGATGGGTTTACCTTTCAGGTAGCACTGGGCAGATCTCCAGGGAAAGTCCTCTGATCCCAATCCATTGTCCATGAGAACACTCACAGGAACAACCCAAGGACAGGGCACGGTGCCCTTGGGGAATCCCTGCTGCTGGCACCGTGGCTCTGCCAGGCGGTGGCAGCTGCGTTCCACGGCTGTTCTGGCTGCTCTGTGCAGCCCAGAGGAACCCAGAATGGAAAGATTCCAGGGGCTAAGTGAAGGAACACTGGGATGCTTCAGGACAGGACTGCACGCTGCCACTGAGGCACTTCATCATGGTCCCCTCCCAGAGTTACTCTTGTATCTTTATGGCTGTCACCTGGAGGATGAAATATGCTGGCCTTTGTCCAAGTCTAGGAGAGGAACAGAACAAATCTTCTGCTTTCCATAAATAAATCTCCAAATGCACTAAGTAAGTATAAAGCTGGAAAACCACTGAGTGCTATAGTGGTAGTTCCAGATCTTTAACTTTAATTTAGAAAGTGTGTTTTCTGCAAAGTCAGACCCAGCTATAATGAACTAACAGAGACCAAATGGTATCACAGAGTTTACAGTTTCACCAAAGGGCAGGGATGAGCTGCTGCAGAGGAGGATACCAGAGAGACTGAACACCCTTGGCTCCTCAGGAAAAAAGGGTAAAATCAAGTAGCACTTGCTGGGTTTCTTATGGGTCAATGTACATGGATGAGCCAAGAACCAACCTCTTCCCCATTGGGTCATTTTCCATTTTATTTTTTGTGTATCATGTGCATTAGTCCCCATTATAAGCTGCTTTTCATCACATGCTTACTCTGGATAAAACCATTTCCTTTTATTGCTTTGGGTAAGCTGTGTCTTCTGCACGTCCCTCATTTAGCCTGATTTTGAGCTCTCGTGTGTCTGAGAGCAGGGCTAATGGAAAGAAAATACTCCAGGAGAACACAGGGAAAATAAAATCCATACAGCAGATAAGTTATGTTGCCAGATGCAAGGAACAAATCTGTGCAGTCAAGGGAATACAAATACTTCCTGCTGCCAAACAATACGGGAATGGGTTTTTATATCCCTTAGCAACCTAATGTTCTCACAATCAACAGGAATTTTGGCACAGCTACCTCCTGTTAATGAACTGTTTGTGATGCTTTAAAAAAAAATGATACAGCCTGTCACTGAAGAAAAAAAGGCCTCTGATAAAAGTCATCTCAAGGAAAGGGTGGAAATGAACTGCAATTAACCTCTTTCCTTGTGCTGTCCATCACACTGCTGGCACGTCGCTGCCGTATTGTGCTGCAGGGATTGCTCAGGGACGCTCGTGCAGGGCGTGCTCAGCTGTGTGCCCCATCCAGCTGATGAAGAGGACTGCTCTCCCCGTGTCCCAGTGTTCTCTCCAGCTCTGTCTGCACTTTGAGCTGGCAGTTCTGAATGGCCTCCTGGATGCTCTGCAGGTTCCACTGAGTTCTGGGCAGAGCGTCGTCCGCCGTGAAAACCCCGTCGCGCGTTCTGCGCACTCGTGTGCACACGGCCGAGGATTTCAGCTCCAGCCCGATCTCGTGAACCATCTTCCGGAGGTACTGCTGAGTCTCGTGCAAGCAATGGATTTCTAGAAGGACAGAGACATTCCTTCAGAGGCAAAGCTTTGACCCAACCTCTGGCATTGTAAATCCAATCACTCGCAGCTTTGCTGAAAGAACTGGTTTGGCAGAAGACACTTAAGAGCATGGTATGGTTTTCTAGAATACTGCAGGGTGTTCCACACCCTTCCAAAGTGAATACTTTAGAAAACAAACCTATAGATATAGAAGAGTAATGTCGAATTTTAGGTATTTCAAAGAGGATAAAAAAAAGGCACCTTTTTTAATAAGACAATTTGTGAGGGAAAGGGGACTGGCTACAGGGGAAACAAACCACACTTTAAATTATCCCACAAAACCCAGCACTGAAATGCATTACACTGAAACAGTGAGTTAAGAAGAATTTCCCCCATAGGTATTCACAATGCAAATTTTCCAGCCTTGGGCTTAGATCTGAACTGGCAAGGAAAAAGCTAAGAGCTGGCTGGATTTACCAGAGAAGTTATAAGCTGATAAGAAATTCCCACCAACTCATTTTGCATTAAATCACGAGTAAGAAAATTAAATTTACCAACTTATTTGCCATAATGTATACTCAGAGTTCCCCAGTATATTCTGTGCCAGTCCTACCTAGCTGGAATTCTGGAGGTGCAAACTGGAGGCATCGGATTGCTGTGATTATTGGGGGTGTTTTTCCCATGGGGCGAATCAACCCTCTGACAGCCAGCTCATATGCCTCTTGTGTTTTCATATCAATGTTAGAATACCTAGGGGAAAAAAAAAAAGCAAGAGAGCAGCAGAGGCATTTAGAACTTTTCTCCAAAGAGATTCAAATTATGTCCATTCCAATTTAAACAGAGATGCAATTTTTATTCTTAAAACTATCCAGTGAGTTTTGGCATATATTGTAGAGGTGTATGTACAGTCAGTAGTGTAGCACAGTTTGGGAGGGAGGTACTTGGTCATGTCTACAAGTTATTTTTGTCAGCCCTAATATGACAGATTGGTCCTATACCAGCAGATTGGAGATTCTGGGATACAAGGACATTTAACTGCAACCTCTCACCAGAGCACAGAGCACTCAGAGTAACTCCTCTCTGCCCCTTGCTAACACTCCAAGCTCTATAGATTTCGATTATAAGAAACAAAATGCTCTCATTTGTTTTGAAGACCAGCAAATGGCAGTGGGATCAGCTCATTTCCCCTGGATACACACAACAGCAGGGCCTTCTGATTTGTCCCTTGAATGACAGCAAGAATCCGCTCCAGCTTCTCTCTTGTGATATGATCTGCAAATATTAAAGCAGAAACAAAGTCTCACTTATCCATCCAGAAAACTGGGAAGTCTGAAAAGTGCCACTGAGGTACTGCTGTCCCTTGGGCAGGCAGTCACATCAAAAGGGGCTGATAAGAGCTGAGGGGTGGCCTTTGCAAAGTCACTTTCCCTGGCTCTCCATGGAGCACCACAAAGCTGGACTGCAAGGGGAAGAGTTATTTTGTTTAACTGCTTCCAAAATGTTGATGTTCCAGTTTTTCTTATCATATGCTTTAATTCAATGAATTCTCCTAAATGCCATCTCCAGGTGTGATTCACAGGGACATCTGGGTCCTGACCAACCCAGTAGCAACCACTGTGACCAGCATTCACACTTTGTATACACTGTGGTTAGATTTAGAACAGGGGAACTGTGACATCAAAAATGACTAGAAGACATGCAAGACGTAGCTTTTGTCATTGTGCAATTCACCTGATTAAATGCTTTGGAGTTCATCTGCTATTTGGTGTTATGTTTAAAAAAAAACCAACAGAACAACACATCAAATCAGTTTCTTACCAAATGTTGTCTTCTCTACTAAATTCCCTGTGTCTGAGAAGTCATCAGTGGCTTTACCAAAAAGCCCACCAACAGTATAAACCTGGAAGAAGGACAAAGAGTGCAATTAATAAAAAAAAAATGCTCCAAGCAATTGAGCAGCAGTACTGTACCATGCAGCTGCTAGAAGAGCAGGCTATGAGAGTTTTGCACAAAAAGTCAGCAACATCCTCTGCTCAAAAGGCCACAAGTGGATTCTCTGTGAAGGATGAAACTCTGGACCCTGAAAAGCTCTCAAAAGCATTGGGAGGTTTGAGACTTAAGCTCAGAATCAACACCACAAGGCTGGTCTGGGGCACTGGGACAGGATCAAGTGTGTGATGGCACTCGGGTTCCGTGGCCCGTTCAGATCCAGCACCTACCTTGGTGAGGTGGCAGTTGTACAGGTCAGTGAGCAGCTTGTTCCCATGGCCAATGCCAAGCACTGAAACAGAGAAAATGGGGAACCATAAAAAGTCACTGATGTACACTTACACAGCACTGAACACTTACACCACTCGTGTCCCCTGGATGGAGATGTATCTCCTTAGGAGTCATGTCAGAGCAGTGCAGTTAAACTCACAGACTATTGTGTGGCATGAAAACCATAGGGCTGTAACCAGAGCTCTTGGATTTCCCCAGAACCTTCCACCTGGGCATTCAGGGCAAATGCTCAGGAGTGCCAACCACACCGAAGCCAGTTCAGGTGGTGGAGCAGACGTGGGGATTGGTGCCCCCAGCAAAACCCAGTGTGCCTGGTCTCTCCCAGCTTTGCCAGCAGCTTGCTGGGACATTTCTCCTGTGCTTTGGCACTTAAGCTCCCAGTGGGGCTGTGAGATCCAGGGGCTGCTGCAGTGCAGTGGCCGTGCATCCACCCTTCTTCCCTGCAGGGAAACCCATCACCCCGCAGACAGCCGGACACGGTGCTGCTCCGGGACGAGACCCACCGAAGACTCCCGAGGCCTTCACATCCAGCCGGTGACCTGCTCCGATCTTCAGCTTCCTGAACCGCGGGCCTCGGACTGCAACGGAGACAGCGATGGAGCGGGTCCGCAGAGCCTGCCCGGGGCTCGCAGCGCTCCCCGGGTTCCCCCAGCCCCCGCTGTGCCCTCACCGAGGGGATGGTCGGCCAGCACCGGCACCCGGGCAGCCACCAGCTCCACGGCCCCGCCGCCGCCCGGGGCCAGGCTCGGTAGGAAGCGGACCTGCTGCCGCGGGGCGCGGCCCGGAGCCGCGTTCAGCTCTGAAAGAGAACCGGGGGGGCTCAGGGGCAGCCGGGGTGGGACGGGACGGGCCGGGCCCCACCGGCAGCCCCTGGAGATGGGATGGGTTATGGGGTCCCGCCGCCCGCGCTCACCGCGCAGCAGCCGCGTCTCCACCGCCTCCCGGACGCGGNTCCGGGGCAGCGGCGGGGCCGGGCCGGGATGCGGCCGCTGCTGCTGCGGGCGGCGCGGGCGGGGGTCCCGCTGCTGCGGGGGGGTCCCGCTTCCCCAGGCAGGTGTCTCCCGCCGCAGCCCCTGGAGCATCCGCGCCGGCCTCTCACCCGGGCCGGTCCCTCACCCGCTGCTCCCCGCAGGCACAGCCCGGCCGAGCCACAGCGAGCCGCGGGGCCGGGATGGACGCGGCGGGGAGGAGGAGGAGGAGGAGGAAGGGTGGCACCAGCTGTACCCCGGGCACATCCCCACCAGCCCGCTGCAGAAGGCGCTGCTGGCCGCCGGCTCCGCGGTCATGGCCCTCTATGACCCCTACAGACACGGTAAGACCGGCGAGGGGAGCGCCTGCACCCGCGTCCAGAAAATCCCTCTCCCTGCCTCCTGGAATCTTCATAGGAGAGTCTGGGGCAAGCGCAGGGCTGAGAACTGACCCAGCACAGGAGGCCGTGAAAGAGAGGGAGTGAGGAAACCCGAACACACCCCTTGTGGTGCCATCCACACCGGTCTGTCCAGAGTCCCCCAGGCCTCATGCCTGCTCCTCCCTCCCATTCACAGGCAGGGTCATGTGGGTGACACCAGGGCAGAGTAGCCCTGGAGCTGAAGATCTGTGGTTTGTGGAGTCCCCACGGGTTTCCTGCCTGCTCTGAGCCAATGGGTTCACTGCCCTGTTTCCTCACCTGCCAATCGAGGATAGCTCGGTGTTGCGAAAACAGCTCTTGGGTCACTCTCTGGTCTCTCTTTCAGACATGGTGGCAGTCCTTGGGGAGACCACAGGCTGCCTGGCCCTGCCAAACCTGCGAGACAAGATGAAAAACCACCCTGAAGGTTACCGCATCCTCAGGTGCGTCCCTCCCCATCCCTCCCACCCTCCCCGCGGTTTGTGGTGGGGAGGCGGACACGAGGCCAAGCCGGTTCCTTGGCCCTGTGAAGGGAGAGCTTGGCAGCAGCACAAGTGTTTTGTTAGCTCTAACCCTCCAGGCTAACTTTATTTTTAACATTCACAGGAGCCCTGTGACACACCTAAGGGCAGGCACTACTTGCCTGTCTGTTCTGCTCTGCTGCTGGAACTGGCAGCTGCCAACACCACAAGATGCAGCAGCAGGCACAGGGGAGAAATCCATGGATATGGATGCTGAGCACTGATGAGAACACACTACATACATGGATTTCTTCCCTGTTCCTTCTGCCGCATTTTCCTGCATTGGAGACTTTGTCTCTGCTGGTCTACCTCCTCCTTAGACAGTTCCGTATTTTTTTTCTTGGCTCAAGCTGAAATGAGGCCACGTGTTTTCTTTTTTAAGACTCCATCACTTCTGCTTCCATGTCTGCAAGGACTTGTTGAATGCAGCAAGGCTGAGGACTAGGAAGGATTTCTCTTATTAACCAAGCTCTGACTGTATATCTGCTTGCCTTCTCCCTGTTCCCTGTCACATGTCACACATGCTGCTCGTGTCACATAGGAGCTTGAGAAAAGCTGCCTTTTGCCATATGTTTGTGCAGACTTGGTTAAACATCCAGAGCACTGGGATGGGGCTGAATCCCAGCAGAACTGCCCAGGGAGAGGGCTGGGAAGGGACATACCCACCTGCTCCTTGCCCTGTGGTTTTCCAGAGGTGTGAATTGGCTCTTAAACTCCCAGTGGGGCTGTGAGATCTAGGAGCTGCTGCTGTGCAGTGGCCCTGCACACAGGTCTTTTTGTTTTTATCCTCCAAGCTGCTGAGATCCCTTTGAGGACAAATACACAAGGAAATAGCTGCAGCCAATGTAGAACTGATGCCAATGCTGCTTATCTCCCTGGCACCTCCACTCTAGGAGCTGAGCCGCTCCTGGATCAACTGCAGGGCTTTTATGATGGGAAGAGTTTACCCTGTGAATGGAAATAAAAGGGCTTTTGTTTATTTCCAAGGCTGTGAGGCACCTGTTTGCCAACAACCTGTAAAGGAGACCTTTCCCTGTGTGGCTGCCATGTGGCTGATGGTGAAAGCCTGAGCAGGATTGAAATTATCCTGTATTTAGAACAAATTCTTTCTCCTGTATGGGGTTGCTCCTTTGAAGCTCTGGCTGCTTTGCAGGGGCACTAAATTTCTCTTCAGGGCTGGCAGCTCCAACAGCAGCACTGTTTCAGTGCAGAGAACACCAGTGTTTTTCCCATCAGAGTTGTTTCAAGTGCACAAGATGCAGGCCCTTTTATTGCCAAGGCTTCAGGTAGATCCTTTAAGCAATTTTTGTCCTGGCCTCCGCAACAGAAGTGCAGACAGTGCTGTCCCTGCAGTGAGAAGTTAGGATCTGCACAGGGAAAGTAGCAAGGATGGGCAGAGGCAGGGGTGGGGGTTTCCAAGGGCTCCTTTACTCCAGGACCTGCTGCTGTGGATTTCACTGGGAGTCTCACTGACGTGTGTTTTGCTTCCAGGGAACGGCCTCGCATCCGTCTCTCCACCCTGGACGTGGCCAGGCTGCAGGGGCTGCCGGATGGCTCGCTGGGCCGCGAGTACGTCCGCTTCTTGGAGGACAATGTGAGTGTGGGCTTTCCTGGGGTGCAGATTTCTGTGGCTGACCCCTGTGCTGGGAGCACAGGTGAGATTGGAGCCACGGAGTTGAGTTGCATCTCTTTGGACTTGCAGAGGGTTTCTCCAGACACGCGGATGCCGCCCAAGTTTGTTGATGATGAAGAGCTGGCATACGTGATCCAGCGGTACCGGGAAGTCCATGACCTGATGCACACCCTCCTGGGCATGCCAACCAACATGCTGGGTGAGCAGCAGAGGGCTCAGGGAGCTGCACTGCCAAAACCCATTGTGCTCGACTCCCTCCCAGAAATGGAGGAGGCTTGCTCAGCCAGACTCCCTGATCCTCAGCCCGGGTTGGTGTGTGGGGATTTTGCATCATCACTGTCCTACATCACTGGCTCTGTGGTGACTGAGAGGCCGTGAAGATGTCACCTTTTCCCTGCTGGGAGATGCTCTGCCCAAGCCCTCGGCACAGGCAACCACTGCATGGGTGGTTTCTGCCTGGCAGGGAGGGTGGCATCGAGGGAGGAATGTTTTGCAAGCTCTGTGTAAAGGCAGGAGGGCATTCCTGGTTGCTCCTTATCTGCACGTCTCTGTTGCCCTTTGCCCTCATTTTGTGTCTGACTCAATAGCAAGTCACAGGCTAACCTGTGGGAACCAGCATGATTGGTCTCCTGTGAAGGCTTTGCCTGAACCCAGGAGGTTTTGTAAAAGGCTGGGAGACCAGCAGAGCCACGGAGCATCAGGCCTTGGCACCTCATTGCCGAGGTCTGCAGGGAGTTGGACTGCCTGGGACATGTTCCCCAGGCTCCCAGGGCTTGTGGGATGCCATTCTGGGGTGGATGTGTGAGTGGTGTGTGACAAGGCCCATCCTGGCACAGGATGAGGCCATGGCCAGACTCAGGAAGCATTCCCATGTAGCCATCCTCAGAAAGGGCAGATGTGCAGCCTGTGCTGAGGAGCCACACAGCCCTGGCTGCCCCTTGATCCATGTGCTCTGTCTGCTCACAAGCTCCCTGCTCCCTGCCAGGTGAGGTGGTGGTCAAGTGGTTTGAAGCCATCCAGACAGGGCTGCCCATGTGTGTCCTGGGAGCAGCGTTCGGCCCCGTCCGGCTCAGCACACGGTAGGTGCCCAGTCCCTGCCCTGGGAGCACCCAGCCTGTGTGCTGCTTTTCCCTGTCCTCTGGGGACAAAGAGGGGACACTGCTGGTTTGCAGGGTGAGTCAGTCAGGGATCCCTCCCTGAGCCTACTGCTGTCCCCACATCCCAAGGAAGTGGTGACAGCTTGGCCTTGTCACTGAAGCAGGACCTGGTGCTTGATCTGCATGCAACACCAGCTCCCCTGTGCCAGGCAGGGGCACTTTCCAGGCCTTGGATGGGCATGTGGTGAGGGCCAGCAGCACCCTCACCACACTGGCAGCTGTTTCCTGCCCCAGCACATCTGTTTTCACCCAGCAGTTGCAGAACCTGAGTCTTGGCCTTGGGTTCCTGCTGACTGTAACCTTCCTGGCACACCATCCTCTCCTGTGCCTCAGTTTCCCCTCTGAGTTTAGCAGAGGGGATGTCAGAAAGTTACAGGGATACATGGGACACATGGGCTTGTCATCAGCCTATAATGGGGACTTGGAGAAGGAAATTAACAAAATGTGGGTATCAAAACTGTCACCACCTGTGTAATTTGTTCCAGAAAGCTGCAGGTCCTGGCCACCGAGCTGGTTCCCTGGGCAGTTCGGAGCGGGCTCAACTCCAGCTGTGTCCTGAACGTCTACTACGAGCAGCGCTGGGAGCAGCCAGTGGAGTCCCTGCGGGAGGAGCTCGGCATCTTCCCTCCCCCGGCCGTTCGAGTGTGAGCAGGTGTCGGGAAGGGCCCGGGGGATCCCTGCTGGCAGCCAGCAGCCGGCCCCGGCCACGCTCCGGATCCTCCTGCCCTGCCCGGGAGCACAGCGTGGCTGTAGCTCTGCCACCACACACCCGAGGGCTCTGTGTTCTCCTGCCAAGAGCTGGCACCAGCCTGTTGGTAGGGCCCAGCTGGCACCTCCCTGTGCTGTGAGAAGCACTCGACCTTTTTGGCTGTTTGTGATTTTGGTTGTGGGATGTCAAGGTCAGGTGTGCCTTTGCCAGCTGGTCTGGCTGCTCAGGTCTCCCAGCAGCAGCGTTCCTGCAGTGGTGCTCCCAAATGCAGGGATGGGAGGGAGCACACTGGAGCAAACTGACACCTTGGCCTTCTGCAGCTCTGGGTAAATCCTTCCACCCTTCCCATCCTAGGCAGATCAAGGCTTCAGATCTTGGGGCTGCCCTGGACTGGAGCTAAAGCCGTGATTTCCAGAGGAGTGCAGGGGTGGGTTTGGTGTGTGCAGTGGTAAAATCCCATTTTGTACTGGTGCCTAACTGGTCTCCTGTTGGGTCATATTCAGTGTGCCTCACTTCCTGCCTCAGAGACCAGGCAGTGTGTGACTGTGTGCCCATAATCAGGGAAATACCTTTGGATATTTTCCCTCCTGGATTGGCTGTTCTGAGAGCCGATCCCAGTCTGCTGTGTCTCCCTGTAGTCCCTCCCCATCAAAAGTGATGAAATCCACATTATTGTGCTGGCTGTTCAGTAGGATTCATCCCTTCCTTGGGCAACAAAATGACACAATTGGGATTATGGGATTGAATCCAGTGAGTGCAGAACAGCGGCTGCTGGTGCTGTGTCTGGGAGCTGATTGCTGTCTGGGTTAATTAAACTGTGCTCCAGACTGCCAGCAGCCAGGGAGCAGAGTTGCTGGATGTGATGGCAGAAAGCCACGAGGCCAGGGGCTCTGTTCACGTGTGTTTGCTGTTGGAATTCCTTCTTGTTTAATAAAATCCACACCGGGGCTTGTAGTTCATTACCCCTGTCCTTTTGCCCCATCTCCTCTCCTGAGCTGGAGATCTGATGTGAAACCTCACCCCTTTTTGGCTCCAGCAGGTTTTCTTCCTGCCCCACAGACTCCCTTTTTTTAACTTCTCCCTGCATCAGCCACTCCACGAGCCAGACTCTGGGTTTTTCTCCAAATCCTCCCTTGGCCCCCAGAGTTATTTCAAACATACTAAAAGACAGCATATAAATACATCCTTTAGCTGCCAGTGAAACACACAGCGTGGGGGTTGTCCTAGTGCAGTGGTCGAGATGAAAAAACATTTGCATCTAAAATGACCCAGAAACGTCAGAGAATTGGGGTGGATAAACCAAAGGGCAGCAAAGATTTGCTTCCAGGAACTGTGAGCAGCAGTCAAAGAAACGTGGGAAATGATGGCCGTGAGAGAGGGCTTTGCTGCATTTTAGGTTATTTAATGACGCCTTGAAGTGCCCGGGCTGTCAGTGCTGGTGGTGCCGCCTTCGTGCGGCTCAGTGGGCTGGTGCCAGCGCTACAGAAATGACACATCCTGTAACTTTAAACGGCATCTGCTCCGCCGGATCGAGTAACAGTCTCTGTGGCTCCCGTTCCTGCAGCCATGGCTGGGGGAGCCTGCGGAAAGGAGGCGGCAGACGGAGCAGAGGGTGATTTGGGGAGGGCAGGCACCAGCCACGTGAAAACGCTTTTTTTGGAGAGGATATATTCGCTCCACCATGCCCGCGCTGCGGGGCCGTGCTGGGAGGCAGTAACTCCTGCAATGCCGGACCGGATGCCTGGGCGCGCTCCCCGCTAGGCCCGGGCTTTTCCCGGTGCCGCTCCCAAAACGGGGCTCCCGCTCCGCGCGTTCCCGCGGGCGGGCCGGGCCCTGCGCGGCGGCGGCGCCCGGGGCTGCCCCGGCGGCAAAATGCGACTCTGGTGGGACTCGAACCCACAACCTTTGAATGACTCCCGTCACGCGCTAGAAGTCCAATGCGCTATCCATTGCGCCACAGAGCCCTCGCTCTGCCGCGCCGCCCTCACCGCCT
>VZTB01014652.1:70920-106610 GCA_013397245.1 Thryothorus ludovicianus | reverse complement strand
GGTCTCCCCACGAGCGCGCCGAAAGCGGCGGTGCCGGGCGATCCCGGGGCCTGGCCGGGCTTGGGTGGCGGGGCCCGGCTGCATCCTGGTGCGGGGCCCGCCCGCCCTTTCTGCCTCGTGTGATGGGGCTGGGGCGGCGCTGCCCGACCTCCCTGCTGGAGCCCTCGGGAGGGTGAGACGGGGTCCGTGCCCAGGGCAGGTGGGGCACCGCTGCCTCCCAGGTGCCTCCCAGGTACAATTAGCGCGGGGGCTTCTCACAGCCCGGCCACCTGCCCATTGTGTCCCCTGTGACCGTTCCCCGGGCCCTCCTCGGGCTCGGTGCTCCCCGGGTGGATCCCCGCACTCTGCCTCGGTGCCTGCTGGCCGTGAGCTACAGGCAGGGCTTCGTTTTCTCTGTGCTGATGCAGCTGGACAAGACCTGAATCTGTAACGCAGGGCTGGAGGTCTCTGGCAGCGACACACCGGGTATCTCTCGGGAATCTCTCCCCGGTTGTCTCTGCAGAAGGCACCGGGATGCCGGAGTGAGGTGGAGATACGAGCAGAGGATAACAGGGGCTTGCCTGAGCCTGCCTTGCCTTCAAGCGGGAGATTAAGCACTGTGCTGCCCACACAGAGTGGGGCTCCCCCGCTGCTGCCTCTCCACATCTGGCTGGTGTGAGGCTGTGACAGAGGGCCCAGGTCCCGGCTGAGGCACAGTGGTGTG
Source organism: Thryothorus ludovicianus (assembly GCA_013397245.1). NCBI lineage: Eukaryota > Metazoa > Chordata > Aves > Passeriformes > Certhiidae > Thryothorus > Thryothorus ludovicianus. The sequence continues at coordinate 105,907 of VZTB01014652.1, read as the reverse complement.
ATGGTGATCTAAAAGTTGCTTTGTTTAAGTGCAGAGAGAGGCTCCCAGGCACAAACACAGTGAGTTTTGCCTTGCTAAAAGGCAGAGGAACAGTGTCGTGGGACACCACGCCTGGGAGGTGGGCGTTTGGTGGAGAGTGTTCAGAGGTCACTGGCACAAGGGGGAATCTCAGGGTAAGGGCTTTGTGTGGGAAAGTGTCTCCAGGTGTCCACCTGGGAGGGGCATCTGTGCTCTGGTGCATCTCAGCCTGCTGCTGGTGGCACGGCTCAGAGGTGGGACAGCCAACAAATGAGACATGTCAGGACACAGTGGCCATGTGGCACTGCCTTGGCTCCCACCCTGCCAGCACCTGGTATCAAATTCACAGAAGCTCCTTGGATCTGGAGGCACTGCACAGAGGGGAGGAGAAGCCACAAGTGTCTCCCAGCCCCACCAATTGTAGAAGAGCCCATGTAGGGCTTCCAGCTTCAGAGCAGCGAATCAATCTTCAAGAGGGAAATGATGCAAGTGTTTCCTTCCTCTTTGGCCTGTGTCCATGCCAGGAAGGGCCAGTTTTATCTAGGAACTGTGGGGGTCACATCTCTCTCATTTTCCTCCTCCCAATGCTGTTGCCTGAAAAGAGCCATTGCTACATCCCTGTCTCTGAGTTTCAAGGGCCACTTCTGGGGTGTGTCTAGGATGGGGACAGAGATGCTGTTTTGGAGGGGGAAGTACCAGAGATGGAGTCACTGTCCCCAGGGAATGGGGCAGAGGTCTGGGCACTCCTGGCAGCAGTGACAGCCCTTCTTCTGCCCACTCCAGCCTGGCCTCATCCCTGACCTGCTCTGGCAGAGTCTCCAGCCTAGCCAGGCCAGGAAACTGCCCGCCAACATGAGGGCTTGCAAACACAAGCAGAGCTCAAAGAACTGAGTTTCCTGTCCCTGATCCTGTCTGAGCTGTGTCGTGGAGCACGTGAAGCTGTGCTCTTCCGACAGCTATGATGGCTGTCCTGGAGCCAGGCATGCAGGAGAGCCCATGCTCGGGGCCTGGGAGACTCTGGATTTTGAGGATGGAGGGATTCTGGGGTGGAGTGGAGGCTTCCAATCTTCTGTACAAGGTCTCCTGCCGTGGCTTTGCTCACACATCCATGGAAGTGACTTTATCCTGCATCTCATGTTGCTGGGGCGTGGCCAGACCCCTGGCTGGTGTGCTGGATGTGGCTCCCCAGGTGGGAATGGCCGGGCTCTCGGCTTGCACAGAGCAATGCCGTGCTGATGGCTCAATTGGAGGCCATCTCCAAGGTCAGATAAAGTTACATCTCTGGGAGCTCTGGGCTGCTGGGTTACATCCTCACTGCCAGGAGGACTGATGACTCAGGGACCTTATCCAGGAAACTGGGGGCTGCTCAAGCATCCCAGCCATGGGATTGTTATCACCAGGTCCAGTGTGCGTGGGTTGATGCCCGTGGTTTCTCTCTCCCCACAGGCCATGATGCTGCGTTTGGCTGCTTTTGCAGCTGTGCTGCTGTTCTTCAGGGTCACTCTGGAACTGTCCTGGGTTCAGGCCATCCCTGCTCTCTTCATCTTCTACCTGGCATCTGGTGGATGGGACTTCTTCCTCGTATTCCTCAAGACATTGCCAAGGGACGTCAGGTAGGTGTCCTGGGTGGGATGGCCCAACCATCCACCCCTGGCCCTCTGCTCTGCCTTGGTGTATGTGTACCTGTGAGCACAGCCCCAGACTCCTTGCACAGCCTGGGTTTCTGCTGGCACCTGGCCTGGCTGGAAGGAGATCTCACTCTGCTGTGTCTGGGTGACTCCAAACTCTTGGGCAAACTTCTCTCCAGAAGGATAAATTTCAGCTGAGCTCAAAGTCTATTGACTGTCCTTGTACTTCACCCTGTCCCTAAAGCTGCTGGCGTAGCACCAGGCCCTTGTGCAGGGTTCATTCTGAGTTGGTATCACACTGTGCCAGCTCCTGGCAAGGATTTCTCAGGGAGAGAGTGGTGGTACCTCTTGGAGAGCACCTGAGGCTCAAAAATGCCCCTTTGATCAGGGACATCCCTGTCTGCAGACTTCCAAAACACATCTCTCCCTGGCCTCCATGAGTTCCTGGCTATGAGTATCTTTGCAGATGTGTTCTGCCTATGTGCACGCTGCCCAGGGGAGCACACAGAGCTGCTGCTCACCTAGAGTGGGGTCTGGTGTAAGTGCTGGGCTGTTGCAGCTGCCCGGAAGGTCCTGGTGCTGTGCTGGCTTTTCCGGAGGAAGTGTTTTCACAGGGGTCACTGAGCAGCTGCCCTCTTGCTCCCCTTTCTTTGGCAGCACGGGGCTGGTCCTGCTGCGGGTGAAGTTGCAGGTATGGAGGCACGTGAGGGAGAAGAATACAATTGCCAAGATCTTCCAGAAGACCGCGAGGAAGCACTCGGAGAAGACAGCGCTGATTTTCCAAGGCACAGGCGAGAGCTGGACCTTCCGTCAGCTGGACGAGTACTCCAACCAGGTGGCCAATTTCTTCTACGGCCAAGGCTTCCGCTCGGGTGACGTGGTGGCACTTTTCATGGAGTCCCGCAATCAGTACGTGGGGCTGTGGCTGGGGCTGGCCAAGATCGGCGTGGAGACGGCCCTCGTGAATTCCCACCTGCGCTTGGAGGCCTTGCTGCACTGCATCACCATCTCCAGCTCCAAAGCTGTGGTTTTCGGGGTGGAAATGATGGAAGGTGAGGGGCTGGCAGGTGTTTTGGGAGTGCTTTGGGCTGGAGGGAGGTGTGTCTAATCAGTGGGTTGAGTGTTCCTTTCCTGCCCACCACAGAACAGAGATCTGGAAGAGAGTGGGCAGTTGAATCATCCAAGAATTAGATTTGGGTTTGGGGTTTTTTTTGTTGTTGATTCCTTTGGACACTGGGGAGGATCTGGAGTGCAGAGCTGTTTGCTTCCCAAGCAGGTCAGCCTGGGTATGGGGATCCTTCTTGTATCCCTCAGGTCCATTCCCAGCATGGAGGCCTGGGTTGGGCTGGCCTGCCCCACTGCATGGGAGGAGCCTCCCCTTGCTCTCCATGGCTGTTGCTACATTCCTGCAGCACCTTGGCTCCAGTTCTTTGTGTGTTTCAGCTCACACCTCTGAGGCTGATGGTGTCAACAGACCTCTTGGCACCAAAGAGGTTTTGGATGGGTAAAGGTGGAAAACAGGATCTTCTGGTCCCTGAAGAGGTCTGGGCTGTGGCCCCAGCATCTGTTAATCATGGGAACGACACCTGCCTGGGATGGCTGTGGGCCCTTTGGGGACTCTGCCAAGCACAGGGGGGTACTGCTACCTGGGACAGGGTGTCCCTCAGACTGTCTAGGAGGACAGGAGGTCTGTAGCCACCCTGCTGCTTTTCTCCAGCTCGTCTCTTTACTTTCTCAGCAATGCAGGAAGTGCATCCCTCCCTGAATAAATCCATTCATCTCTTCTGGTCTGGGGAAGAAAATCCTAAATCCGTGCTTCCTGGTGCAAAACACCTGGACCCTCTCCTGCAGATGGCCCAGCGACACCAGCCAGCTCCCCCTAATAAAGGTTTTCTTGGTATGTGGTCAGCTCTTGGGGACAGACGTGGTGATGATTTTGAGGGTCAGCTGGTCAACTCTGGCAAGATGACTGGGGATGCCAATGGCAAGGGGTGTTTGGGATGGGTCTTACCCAGTGTTGGAAGCCCAGCCCTGTGTGGAGCTGTCATACCCTCCATGTGTCCAACAAACCTGATCTGCCCAGGGTGATCCCATTATGTTCTTGGGGCTGTTACATGAGAGTTTTGGTTCACCTGGCATGAGTAGAGTGTTAAAATTTTGCTTGTCCCCTCTCCTGGTTCAGCCAGCTCCTAGATTGGGAGTGTGATGCTGTCTCCTCATTGCTCCCTAGATAAACTCTTCTACATCTACACCTCTGGCACGACGGGGCTGCCCAAGGCTGCCATTGTGGTGAACTGCCGGTAAGGCCGTGGGCAGGGGCTCGGGGAGGATGGGGCTGAGCTCTGCCTGTCCTAGCACAGCACTCCTGACCCTGCTCCTGACATCTCTTCACCCTCCCCTCAGGTACTTCCGCATGTCCAGTTTGGTTTTTTACGGTTTTCGGATGAGGTCTGACGATGTGATGTACGACTGCCTCCCGCTCTACCACGCTGCAGGTAACGTGTGCCCTACAGAGCCTGGCATCCTGGGACTGCCTCTTCCTCAGCCAAGCCCAGGCCTGGGGCTGGAGGCTGCTGTGGCTGTCATCTCCATGTCGAGGAGGATGAGACTGCTGCTTTCAGTGTGTGCCTGAGGCTTTTTCTGCTTTTTCCCTGGAAGCCAAAAATCAATCTGGCTGACCTTTGGAGCAGGGAGTGGGTGGGGAGGGCATTATCCTACCCTGGTTTTTGAATACCTGTTCCTTATTGCTGCTCCCTGTGGAAAGTAAGGGGGGAAAGTCTAGGGAAGGGGAAGCAGTGCCTGCCTGGCAGGCTGAGACATGCTGGGATGTTTAGGTATGAAGTGCTGCCCTGTGTTACTGCCATGTGTCCCCTCCTTTGTGCCCATGGTCCTGGGAGCTTTGGCTGGGTGAACCCCCACTGCTGAGAGCCAGCCATGGCCTCTGCCTTGCCCTGCCAGTTCTTTCCCCAGGTGGGCTGGGCTGGAGGTGGTTGGGGACTGAAGGCTTTCCTGGCTGCCTCTCTGCAGGGAACATCGTGGGGATTGGGCAGTGCCTGCTGCAGGGCATGACGGTTGTCATCCGCAAGAAGTTCTCGGCCTCACACTTTTGGGAGGACTGTGTGAAATACAACTGCACGGTGAGGCCATGAGGCAAGGGGCCAGCGGGAAGTGGGCAGTGGAGCCTGGGGATCTCTGCTGTGCTGGGGAGAGCCCAGCTGCTGGAAGTGGGGGATGCCTGAACTGGTTTTGTCTGTTCAAACTGCCTTTTTGTGGTGGGGCTGTGTCCTTCCCACCTGGGCTGGTAGCTTCATTTGTCCTCACGTTCCAGCATTAGCCAGGAGATTGTGGATGAGTTTCACAATCTGGAGAGGTGGGTTAACCAGGGAAGGACAGGCTGGATGAGTTAGCAGAACTTCTCTTTTTTACTGCGGCCTCTTTAGCAAACTTTGGGTGTATCGTGCTGTTCCTTCCTGCCCTGAAGAAACCTCAGACAGCCCAGGGCCTGGCAGAGGGGTCCTAGTGAGTCTTTGCTCTGTGTTGCTCCCAGATCGTGCAGTACATCGGGGAGATCTGCCGCTACCTGCTGAACCAGCCGTACCAGGAGGCAGAGCGGCAGCACCGGGTGCGCATGGCCGTGGGCAATGGGCTCAGGGCCTCCATCTGGAGAGAGTTCATGGCTCGCTTTGGCATCGCCCAGGTGGCCGAGTTCTACGGGGCCACCGAGTGCAACTGCAGCCTGGGAAACTTTGATGGCAACGTAAGGCCCCACAATCCTCCCTCATGTCCCAGCGGGTGACAGCTGGCCTGGGCAGGGTTGGAAACCCAAATGGGCTGTTTGCTCCTTGGCACGGGTTGCCATCCACCCAGAGGGGTTTTGGCTGCGGTGTGGTGCCACCTCTCTGGTGTCCTGGGAGTGTGTGCAGTGCGTTCGGGTGGGACAAATGTCCTTGCTACCCACAGCTCTGAGCTCTTCCTGTTCTAGGTTGGGTCATGCGGCTTCAACAGCAGGATCCTTCCAGGTGTGTACCCCATTGGTTTGGTGAAGGTGGATGAAGACACTATGGAGCTGATCCGGGGACCGGATGGTGTCTGTATCAGCTGCAAACCAGGTGAGGACAACTGCAGGGATAAAATCTCCTCAGCTAAGTGTAAATGTGAGTGAGTGTTTCATGATACCTCAGGATAATTCCCTGGATTTGTCTCTGCTCAGTTAAACAACACCAACCCATTAGACACATTTTTTGCTTGGAGGAGTGGGGGTGGTGGCGTTTCTGCCCTTCATCCCCTCTCTCCCTGCAGGGGAGCCAGGGCAGCTGGTGGGTCGCATTATCAGGAGCAATCCCCTGCAGCACTTCGATGGCTACCTGAATCAGTCAGCCACCAACAAGAAAATTGCCAGGGACGTGTTAGCAAAAGGAGACACTGCCTATCTCACAGGTGAGGCCAGCAGGACCCCTCTGTCTGCTGGGAGTGGAGGTGAAAGGCACCTGTGTGGGAGTGGGGGCTCTTCCAAGGTAGCAGCATTCCCTAAGATGCTCCAGGGTTGATCCTAGCTGACACCTCATTTTTTGCCTATTCATTGCTTTCCAATAGGGGATGTCCTGGTGATGGACAAATATGGCTACATGTACTTCCGAGACCGCACCGGGGACACGTTCCGATGGAAAGGGGAGAACGTCTCCACCACGGAGGTGGAGGGAACGCTGAGCCGCATCCTCAACCTCACGGACGTGGTGGTTTATGGTGTGGAGGTCCCAGGTAGCTGGGAGGGAAGTGGACAGCCAGGAGAGGCAGGCAGACCTCCAACACTTGAGCGTGAACATGTCCTGCATGTCTAGATTGATGTGTCCTTTGACAAGAGGTTCCCTGTGGGCAAGCTGGGAAGAGGCCACAAGGGATGTGGCTAGCAGGAACCAGAGGGCTTCTTCACTCTCTCAAGCTTTGGTCTGATTCTGGCTGGTTTGTGAGGACCCTGTGTCCTCTCTGGCCATGACTGTGACCACAGGGTGTCACTGGTAGCCCTGGCCAGAGGGTGATGACACAGCAGTGACACAACTGGACATGCCAGCACTTCAATACAAAGCAGGGTCTTGCTGGTGCAGGGCAGAGGGGAGATGATGCCACAGGGACTGTGTGTCTGAGTGCTCCTCATTCTCTGCCTCTTAGGGATTGAAGGGAGGGCAGGAATGGCAGCCATCGCCGACCCAGAGAACTCCTGTGACCTAGAAGACTTCTCCAGCAAGCTGAAAAAGGCCCTGCCACTCTATGCACGTCCTGTCTTCCTGCGGTTCCTGCACAAAGTCTCCAAGACAAGTGAGCCATGGCATGCACACTCACACTGGACATGGAGCTGGGGGAGCCTGGGAGGGGAAAACCTGGTTACAGAGATCAGTCTGTAGGGTGGGGATGGAGCCTCTCTGCCCCACAGAGCCCTTGGCCAGTTCCTCAGGTGGTTTTGAGATATGGGGACAAAGGACTGGGTCTGGGACGACACAGGTGTGGTGGGGATGGAAGTGTGTGTGGCCAGTGAGCCCTTACTCCTTCTTCTCTCCCCATTCCAGGCACTTACAAGTTCCAGAAGATGGAGCTGCGGAAGCAGGGCTTTGACCCCGCGCTGGTGAAGGACAGGTTGTATTTTCTGGACTCCAGGCAAGGCTGTTACCTGCCTCTGGACCAGGCAGCATTCAGCAGAATCCAGTCAGGAGCTCAGAAGCTGTAACTGGTGGGGCTCAAGCAAGGCACCCCCCAAATCCTGCTGGAGAGAGGGGGCAAGGCAGGCACTGGGGAAGGAAAGGTTCACGGAGTGAAATCAAAGGCACACTAAAGATTTTATTTGACAAGTTTTACAGATAAGGGTTTGGGGGAACACAGTGGGGATTGAGGGGAGGGGGATGGTCACATACCAAAGCATTGACTCATTATGGCTTTATTTTTTGCTTGGTACAGTGGTGGTGGTCCCATGCCATGGGAGGAGCAGGGCCCTTGGCCAGTTAAGGAGGAGTGGGGTGCCCCTGCCGTTCCACTTTGCTTTTCCTTTCTTTCCCTACCTTTTCCTGCCTGCAGCAACCCTTCCTTGTGAAGGTCATGAAGGGATGGGTGCTGGGCTCTTCCCCACTCCTCTTCCAAGCAGCCAGCTCCTCCTTGGCACAGGGACCCAGCTGGCAGAGGGAAGGTGGGTGCCAGGCACAATCCCTTCCCTCTGGCCCTGCTGATGTTGTGTGTCTGCTGTGAATCAGGGGAGCAGGGTAGTGTTGGGCTCAGGAGGGGGACAGGGATGTGTTTCTGACATGCCTTTCTCTCTCCTGGGGTTTCTATTTTTCACAATAACACGCACATTATATTATATTATATCTATATATATATGTGTGTGTGTCTATATATATATATATATATAATACACGCTGACTTTTTTTGTTTCTTTCAATCTTAATTTATTGTCTGTACTTTTGAATGTGTCCCGGGTTTGTGCAGTAGGTGGAGGGATAGCCCAGACCTGTCCTCTCTTGGAGAATCCTTTTCTCTCACAGGGAGGTGGGATGCTCATCTGGGATTGATTCTCCTCTTCCAGCGTGGGTGCAACTGTAAATGTCCTTGTGGCCTTGCTCCATGGTGGCGGACATGATCAAATCCCACTATCTTGTGGACACTTCTCTGGGTCTTTTACTTCCATCTCTTGTGGATGCAGCGTTGTTTTGTGGACCTTCTTCCTTGCAGAAAGCAAGTGGGAGAGTGGGAAGAAGGGCCGAGTTTGCCTTTGCTTATGTGTACTCAGGAGGTAACTTGCCTGGGGAGAGAACATCCTCTGGAGGGTGGCCTCTGTGAGAGCCTGACTTCATGTGCTCTGCATCCCTTCCCAAAAGAGCCCTCCCTGTCTCCAGCACCAGAGCAGGGCCCTGAACTGAAATGTCTGTGTGAAACACCTGACCTGTGCTATGTGAATTCCCCATGTTGTGTCTGATATGAAAGAGCCTCAGCTGCGATGTTTGATTCCAGTCCTCAGAAAACAAGCAGAAATTTCTCTCCCAGAGAAAACTCTGTGTTGGGTTGCTTTTTGAGTTGTTTTTTTTTTTTTTTAATAATTTGTTCTTATGCTTTTAGCAGGGTTACTCCTTAAAATGACATCTGTCTTTTGTGAGGGCAGAGTGTGTCTGCTCTTCTAGCTGTGCTTCCACACCAACGTACCTGCCTGCCCCAGTCCGTCCTGGTCTCACAATTAAACACAAGTATGGGTCTGTGCTGGTGTTTGCTACCTCTTCCTTGAAAAGTCCTGCTCTGTGAGGGAAGGTGGGGGACTGTGCTGGCTTGGGAACTGCCCCTCCAGAGCATCACCTCCCTCCCTCTGTGCGTTTTGGCTTATCTTAGAGCAGGGGGAACAAGCCTCTTGCTGCTGAATTTAATGATTATGTGAACACAACATGTTGATCAGACCCTCCTCAGCTTCCTCCACTAACTCTCCACACTCTGTTTTTTCTTATTCTGTCCTCAGCATTGCCATCCCAATTTGCTCTGGCCCAGTTCTCCCTGTTTACCCTGGGACATGTGGCTCTTCCACCCCTCTCCTGTTCTTTATTTCCTCTTCCTGCTGCTTCTCTCTGTGTTTGTCCATGCTGAACATCCCAGCTCATTTCTGCCCTTCCAGACAAGTTTTTTGGTAGCCATTCCACTTCCCTTCCTGCCAGAACCATCTTTTAGACCTTCTGAATCCTGGTGACAGGAGAAGCTGGCTCCTTCTTGGTATGGAGCTGCCAGGGGCAAATGTCTTCCATGAGCCTGAGTGAAACACACCATAAGAAAAGTGTTGGAAATTTGCACCCTTTATACACCAGCATCACCTTTGGACATGATGGATTTCTCTTTCAAATGGATTTCTCCAGCATCTCTAAGCTGAAAGCTTTATAGTTTTTCAGTTTCCTGGGCACTTGTGAGCCTCTGTTCCCAAAGCAGCTGGTGGAAAACAGACATCACCCCCCCAGCCCTGCAGCATGTGGGGGCTCAGTCCTCAAGCAGCGTGGCTTTGCCCAGGGGGTCATATTTCAGGGGAGCTGGTGCAGGGAGTGCAGCAGTGATGCCTCTGCAGGTGCTCTGCTCTCTTGTGGGCCCTGTTCCGCTGGCAGCCGCCAGAGGAGGGCAGGCTGGGCTCGGCAAACGCGTCCCCTCGGGGGGACACGCTGCCGGGGTCCGGGCTCTCACAGGGCCCTGGAAGTGTGGGGTGTTGGAGCAGGGGGGTTACCCACGCAGGGCGGGTGCCTGAGGTGGAGAGCAAGTTTCAGATGGATACAGATCATGGTGCTGGGTGTGAGGCCAGCAGCAATCCCAGGCACTGGTGTCCACTGTGCTCGGGCTCCTGGCTGGAGACTGTGCCTGATGGAGACATGGGCAGCAGTGGGGTCACCTGGGCCAGGTGAGTGGTGGGCAGTGACATCCAGCCTCATCCAGCCCTCTGCTAGAGGCAATGAGGGAAAGCTTGGCCTCCCTGAAGTCAGACATGGAGGTGCTCATCTGGAAATTTGGAGTAGTAGAGGAGGATACAGGGGGAACGTGCTCCCTCCCTGTGCTCTCCTCCATCACTGGAGATGGCCATGCTGAAGAAAGAGGGGCTTCAGGGCGAAGCTCAGCACTGTGTTTCTGTCTGTCTGAGAGCAGGGTAGGTTAAAAAAGCCTACCAAGGGAATTATGCATTCAGGGCATTGCCTGTTAAACACAGATGTGAATAGCTTTGGAAGCTTATGGAAATATGGGTGCTACTTGTGTGTAAGTGAGCCCATACCAATGGAGACTGGCTTGCACTGTTGGGTTTTGGAGATGGATGGGAATTACAGGCCTGTGAGAGGAGCAGGATGTTGCCCTTGCTGTGCCAACACAAGTCAGGAGCTGGGCCCTGGCTGGAGCAGAGCTGGGAGCTCACCCCAAGCCCTGTGTTTCGGGCTGGCTGTGAGGAGGGGGAGCTGCACGATGCAGGCAAGAGGAGCAGGATGAGACCCCCCCGAGGTGAGAGCTCCTGCTCTGAGGAGATGGGAGGTGCTGAGTCACTGGGAAGGAGCTCAGCAGACACTATGGAGGGCTCTGGTACACAGTGGAGACCCACAGGGCTGTGCTGGGGGGCTGGGGCGTGCAAGTACCACACACACCTCTGTGCCAGAGGGTTTCCCAGGGAGAGGGGAGCCCCAGGGAGATGTGTTCACAGCTCTGAGTTGTGCTCAAAGGAGCCCCCCTGCCCAGTGACTCTGGTGTTGGGGGGTTGCTCCCCTCTGGAGATCTGGTGCCCTGGGACCATTCACCATTGCCGCTGTGTTTGTCCTGACTGAGGAGGGTTGTGTGGCGCTTGGCAGTGCTTCAAGATTCCCTGGAACACCCAGCTTCACCAATTAGAGGTTTTCCGCTGGCTGTCAGCTTTGGGTTGAAATCCTGGGGCCTTTCTAAAGTCCCAGCTTGTCTGGAAAAATTAACTTTATGTGCAAGTGTCCCTGCAGCTCTTGGCCCAGAAATACAAGTGCAGGTGCGGTGCTGAGCCTGGGATCAATGCTGAGACACAGCACTTCCAGCAGAGAGGTATTTGGAATGAAGTAGCCAGTGTTTAATCATAGTCTGATTTTTTAAAATATCTTTTTATTTGTGCAGTTTTAAGAAAGAGGCTAATTGAATCCTCTATGATTAGAGACACCTTGTGAGACATCCCTCCCCTTTGATCAATGCACTAGTCTGGCTCAACAGCTGCATGTAGATAAAAGTCCTATACATAAAGTACGAGGTATTGTTCTGTTTTAATTAAAACACTTAAAATTCTGTTTGCATGAGGTTAAGAAAACATTAAAATCCTTTCCAGGGTTATTCTCAAACTGCTAATTTAAGCAAAGCCAAAGAGCTTTACAAACCAAATGTACTCTTCCCTATGGAGATGACTGCTTCTCCCAGACTCTGTGTCCTGGACAGTGACAATATATCTAGACAAAAAATGTGGCAACTTCCTTTCTGATCTGCTCTAGGTCCAGCCCAACAAGGCCATGCTTGGTGTGCAAAACTGGAGTGTATTTTAGCCGTAATGCAGGTGGGGGCTTTGCAAGTTGCTCAGAACCTTTCTGGGTGAAATTGGTGAAATTTAATTTCTGCTGCTGAGAAAGTGTGTGACAATCTTTAACACTGCATCTCTACAGCCTCCTCCTGCCACTCTTAGTGTGCCAGAGCCTTCCCAAACAATGAGAGCTGCCTGCTTCTCTGCACACTAGGGAGCTGGCTTTGCCTTTAAGCAGTGACAGGGAAATATTCTAGACTAAAGCAGCGACAATCCTTTGGTGCACTCTTTAAAAATCGAAATACCTGATTCCCCTGAGTGGTTCCAATGTAACCAGGACCAGGGCCAGGAGTGACTTCTTCCTCTCCAGTTTGAAGGGACTGTGTGGCCAGGGATTGCACCAAAATGATGGTCTGTGAAGATCTCATCATGCTGTGTGAGAGGGAAGAGACAGCAGCTTTCCTTCCCAGAGCACAGAGCCTTCAGAAGGGAAGAGGAGCCCTAAGGGCTGTTTGCTGCTGAGCTCCTGGACAGCACAGGACAGCTGGACTGTGCAGCTGAGCGAGGGTCAGGGAGCAGAGATGGGTCCTGCTCTGCTTTCTTTGAGCCTGGCCCATTCCAGTGGCAAATCCCACCTCCCAAAGCAACCTTGGGTTTGATCTGCTTTTCTCCTGGTTCATTAATAATCCACACATAGGCACAAATGATAGCAGGCCAGGCTCTGGGAGAGCTTTGGGCGCTTGAGGTCCTGCAGTACAGGCTGGCAACCCCAGGAATTGCAGGCGATGATGATGCCATCCAAATCCAGGACATCCTCCTGCTCAGGTCATTGCCCAGATCTCCCCTGATCCCTCCACAAATGATCCCAGGCCTGCGAGGTGGGATATGACCCTTACTGTGCCGCATCCCCCTGCCTCCTCTGATCCCATCCTCGGGGGTTCAGAGCCTTCCTGGGGCCCCCAGCGTGCTGCAGGATTTGTGTCCTGATCCTGCCCTGGGGGTGACACCTCCCAGGGGGTGCCCGGGGCCCGGCACACCCGCGGCGCTGTGCCCCGGGCCCTGAGGGAGCGAGGCCGCCGGGGCCTTCCTCCGGCCGAGCGAGTGGCCGCCGGCCCGGCCGCAGGAAGAGGCTAACAGCGGCGGGCGAGCCACCCCCTCAGCTTTGAGTATCACTTTCAGCTATTCTGAAGGTTAAACGCCTGTTTAGAGCTCCCTATTGAAGGTAGAGCCGGGGGTGCGGCATTGTTCGGACGCCCTCCCGCTTTGTCTGGCCGCTTTGAGGGATGCCCTGAATGGGAAGCGGCCCCCCCAGCCCAGCACCCCGGCAGAAGGGCTCCCGGGGGAGAGGCGCTTCCTCCCGCCCTAATGACATTCAGGCCTCCATCGGTTCAGCTCCCGCTTTCTTTCTGCTGCAGTTTAACCCGGGCACAGAGGCCGGGCTCCATCTTACTGATCTCTGCTTGACACCCAATTACCACATGAATGGGAGAGAAAGGCTGCAAAAGGCTTTAACTCCCACTGACCCTCCTTCCCCTCTGCCTGCTTCCCTCTCTCGCCGTCCTACCCCCTCGCCTTTCTCCGGCGGAGGGAGTTCAAAACTGAGACGGGGAAATCAAACAAAGCCCCGAGTAAGGAAACCCATTGTCACCGCCTCCGCGATGGCTCCCCTTTCGCCAGCTATTGTTCCCCTTGAAGTTTGACTTGCTGTGTGGAAGGATGCGAGCAGCTGTTTGCGCATTCCCCTGATGTTTTATTGAAAAATAATTGAATCGTCAGTTCGGGGCTCTTCTGGTAAAATGTTTCCTCGTAGCGCTAGGCCCTGCTGTATTTATAAACTACGTTTCCCTCTAGGATGGGATGGCGACCTAAAAAGCTTCCTCCAGAATAAACCCTGAGTGGAGGAATGGAGGCATGTTCCTTCTGCACTCAAGGAGAGAGAGAGAAAGCGTGCAAATAGCAGGAAAAAAGGCAGAAGATGGGAATGAGACAAAAGAAATAAACCCCTCTTCATTGCCAGGCTCAGTTTCCAACCTGTTCCCTTTGCAGTTGGCTTTGTGGGAAGTGAATGGGAGCCCCAGGAGCCCGAGTGGGCACCACGGCTGCCAGGTTTTATGTACCTGCTTATCAAACACCGTCCGTGTTTACAGCACTCCAGCAAGGCAGCATTACGTTTTCTTGAGGAGATTGTGTGCTTATTTCCCCATCCCAAACATATCCCAGAGAATTTGTGGTGCTCTGATTTCAGTGCGCAGCATGGAGACAGGACTCATTCCTCTCCCAAGCACAAAATGTCCATAAAAACGTCACCTGTATCTCATGTGGTCACTTTTTGTCCAGGACAATTGTTAACAGTAACCAGTTTTGAATGCTTGAATGAGCCAAATTGGTATTTATGATTACTGTTCCCTTTCCTGTAATTTATTTTTGCTTTTCCAGGGAGGTACTAACACTAAATCTGTACCATTTTGTTGTGTAAGTCAGGAATCAGAATTCTTTTAGGGGCTAGTTCTGCTTTTATTTGGCCTCATAAATGATTTCTGGGCGCAAGAAGAATAGCTCATATAAAAACCATAACTGCAAACACTGATCTGGAATCAAGATTACCAGATCCTCTCTACACAGAATGCTTCACTCATTTCTGGAGTAAAGATTTTTATTGAAGGCTCCTTTCCTCAGCCGCTTTTCCATACAACTCCATCCTGCATCCTGGGCCATATCTCCGAGATACTCAAAAGCCTTGGGATTTAGAGGTATATAAAATCCAGCTGGAATTTTTGGATGAAGACCACGGTCAACAGCTTCACGGCTCTGCCATCGCGTAACCCCGGCAGCGACGGCAGCATTCATCTGCCAGAGGGACCAGCCTTTCCTGGGGCCCAGCCCAGAGAATGATCTCCTCAGAGAACAAAAGGCCATTACAAACACCACCACCTTCTGCTCCCGGGGTTAGGCGTACTCTGACCCCCGTTAGCATAAACGAAGAGCAATCTGTCTGTGTAAATTTATGCCCCTTACACATAATGCATCATGTATATGCATAGCTATTACATTTCTATGTGCATGTGTGCACATGTACATGTATTTTTTAAACCCAAACCCTCTGCCGAGTGGAGGGAGGGTTAAGAGGCTGCAGCTTTTCTACCAGTGCTGCCCCTGTGCAGCTCGGTGTTGTGGGGAAGAGGCACAGCCCAGCTGTCACCGCCGTGGCTGCGTTCTGGCTGTGTGCATGGGCCTTCTCTGGGGACAGGGGGGGAAAACAAACAGGCGACAGACGTGAGCCGCGTTGTTTAACGCTGTGCTGGGGGTGCCCGGCGCCGTGGGGATGTGCGGGCTGGCAGGGGCTGCCCGAGCAGGAGGGGATGCTGAACAGACACCCCTGATGCAGAACTGCCTCTTCCCGGCGGAGACAGGAGCTGTCGTTAGCATCACCCTGCTGTTTCTGGTCCCCCACAACAATCCTGCGAGGCAGCAGGTTGGCATCACAGAGTCACAGAATTGTAGGGCTGGCAGGGACCTCTGGAGATCCTTCAGTCCCCTGCCAAGGCAGGGTCACCTGGAGTAGGTGACACAGGAACACATGCAGGTGGGTTTGGAATGTCTCCAGAGAAGGAGACTCCACACCCTCCTAGGACACCTGTTCCAGTGTGCTGCCATCCTCAACGTAAAGTTCTTCCTCATGTTGAGGTAGAACTTCTTGTGTTGTAGCAGCTTTGCTGCTGGGAAGCCCATCTGCAGCTCCTGCCTTTGCACAGCCCAAGCGCTCTGAGCACTTGGTGGCTCTGAATTCTTGGCACAGTGAAGCCTGTGGTGCAGAAATCGGTATTTTAAAGTAACACTGCCTAGCACAAGTGCCCAGGTATTTTAAAATAACACCACCGGGGGCACGGGCCCGGCCCAGCACTGTGGGAGCTTCTCCGGAGGAGGAAGAGGAGCAGGGAGGATGGAGCAAGGAGAAGAGAAGGGAGGAACGGGAGCAGGGAGGGAGAGCAGCAGGGAGGAATGGGAGCAGGAAGGGAGAGAAGCAGGGAAGATGGAGCAGGAAGGAAGAGGAGCAGGGAGAATGGAGCAACAAGGGAGGAAGGGGAGTAGGGAGAATAGAGCAGGAAGGGAGAGGAGTAGGGAGGAAGGGGAGCAGGGTGAGAGAGGACCAGGGAGGAACACGAGCAGGGAGGATGGGGCAGGGAGGATGAAGAGCAGGGAGGATCAAGAGCAGGGAGGATGAAGCAGCGAGTAAGAGGAGCAGGGAGGATGAAGAGCAGGGAGGATGAAGAGCAGGGAGGATGAAGCAGCGAGTAAGAGGAGCAGGGAGGATGAAGAGCAGGGAGGATGAAGAGCAGGGAGGATGAAGCAGCGAGTAAGAGGAGCAGGGAGGATGAAGAGCAGGGAGGATGAAGAGCAGGGAGGATGAAGCAGCGAGTAAGAGGAGCAGGGAGGATGAAGAGCAGGGAGGATGAAGAGCAGGGAGGATGAAGCAGCGAGTAAGAGGAGCAGGGAGGATGAAGAGCAGGGAGGATGAAGAGCAGGGAGGATGAAGCAGCGAGTAAGAGGAGCAGGGAGGATGAAGAGCAGGGAGGATGAAGAGCAGGGAGGATGAAGCAGCGAGTAAGAGGAGCAGGGAGGATGAAGAGCAGGGAGGATGAAGAGCAGGGAGGATGAAGCAGCGAGTAAGAGGAGCAGGGAGGATGAAGAGCAGGGAGGATGAAGAGCAGGGAGGATGAAGCAGCGAGTAAGAGGAGCAGGGAGGATGNAGGGCCCGGGCACCGCCGGAGGGTGTCCGCAGCGTGGGGCCGGACTATCTGCCCGTCTGTCCCGGGGCCCCGCTCCCGTCTCTCTGTCAGCGTCCTGTGCCAGGCCTTTCATTTTCTTTCACCTCTTTCAACCTTTTTGAATTGTTTGGAGTTTTTTGGTTTTTTTTTTAATTTTACTTATTAAAATTATTTATGAAAACCTCCCTCTCGTTTCTCGGCCTTTTTTTTTTTTTTTCCTGAGCACTGTCTGTGTGTGTGTTTGTGTGTGGACACGTGCCCTCACTGTGCTTTGTGTTTGAGCCCTGTCAGGTCTGTAAAGCTGCCAGGTTCTCACTCTGTAGCATTTCAGTTTCCAGGCCTTTACTGCTGTAGTATCAGCATTGCTCATGCTCTGCCCCTGGGATCTTAAAGCATTTGCAGTGGAAGCTGTGCATATTTGTGGAAATACTTGTGTTATTTCGTTAAAGCCTCCTTTTAACAGAAACTAAAAGGCTGCTATTTATTCACTTTTTCCCACCCTTTCACGAACACAGAAATGCCATAACCCTTTAAATGCCCTTCTCCTTAAGAATCCTTCCCTCTATCTTTCCCGCTTCCAGCTGCAGCAACTCTCCTAATTTTCCCAGAAGAGTGAGATGCATTTTTGCTTCCCTTGGAAATGCATAAATGAGCTCTCTATGTAGGAACCACAGCTGAGTTCCCCACAGCTCGAGCCTTACAGAAGGACCTTATCTTGCAATCTACATTTCCCGCTGTAACAAAGCGTGACCTTGTTTTCATTACATGAAAAAATGTTTTTCATATAATTGTTATGACTTGTTCCCTCGCATGAATCTCGGCTCATGTTAATAATCACTGCTTCAATTTTGAGATAACTGTTTGTTGTGAGCTGGTGGAAGAACACCAACAGAGTGCTCTTTAGGAGAGTTGCTGCATATAAGTAATGCTGCTGAAGGCATAACAAGGGTTCTGTTGTGCTCTGCCATTGCAGAGCCAAGAAAACCTACTGTGGCATTTTTAGATATTGAATTTAAAGGAGCTTAATAACATCTGGAGGTATCTTTGTTGGTACTTAGGTGGGGATTGCTTGTTTTAAATATTTCTCTTTATTATGTTGCTTTCCAAGGGAGGAGAGGCACCAGTAAGTTCCCAGAATGTAGCTTCATAGGAAAATTTTTCCCAAGTAATCTGCATTTAAGTCAGAAGAGCATTTTGCCACAATGATATGCCTTTTAAAAATGGGTTGGTCATTTTTTTACCTCAGTTTAATATTAAGTGAATTGAGGTTTTTAAGAGTTCTGTAGTTGTTAAAAGTTTGGCCAGTGTAGAGTTCAGTCTAGAGTGAAAAGCTCACACTCTGCTGCTGTGTCCTGTAAAAGTAGCTTTTGTTTTAATTATCCATTTCCTACTAACATGGTAAAAGTTTTATAATCTAAGACGAAGTTTGGCCTGTGGCCTCACAACATCCTGAAAAATGATTGATGTTGGTAAAGCTCAAGATTTTCATAACTGTACTTTTTCCAGGACAGGAGTAGGGGTTAGGAGCTTGCTGAGGCTTCTAAACTGTAGTTACAAAAATTAATTACTCTTCTACAGAGCCCAAGGTTAGGTGCCTGCACCCAATTCAAATCCCATTCTGTGTGAGGATCAGCTCCTCTGCCTGCCATCCTCTTCATGTCCTGCTCACACCTGGTCTCCTGTGCTTGCAGAGGCCATCAGTTGTTATCTGAGGGTATTCCCTGATGTATTCAGTACCAGAAGAGGGATGAACATCAGGTTGTTCAGTGGAGGAGCATTGTGTATTTATTTACTTATATTTTACCTTGTCACCCTCATCACTTCCTTCTTTCAGTCAAGTCTCTCTCTGGGACACTTTGGAGAAGGAGTTGCCAGGAGTCTCCTGCTGCTGGCTCTGACTTGCTCTGTAACTTCATGCCAGTCCTTTCCCCTTTCCGTGTGTTCACTCGTGGGAACTGGGGAGTGTTTGTTCCAGAAGGATGCTCAGTTTTGGGGTTCCTGGGCAGCAGTTAGGGGTGTGTGTGGTGCTGTGTGAGTGGGAGCAGTGCTGGTGGCTGGAGAGGGAAGGCAGCACTGAGCAGCGGTTTGGGAGCACACAGAGATGGGAACCATCCTCCTGTTCTGCTGGGATGATGCCTGGCACCGTGGGGTTCTGGCCCACAGCAGAGCCTCCTCTCTCTGTTGGCAGTGGGAGCTGGCAGCTTCCCCTGTGGACTTCTGGTTTGTGACAGGAAAAAAAAAGACAAAGGGAATCCTGTGCTAAATATAGTCTGTGTCATTTGTTTTCCCTGTTGTGGCATCTATGTAAATCGCCTCTTTTGTACTGCCTTCTTTTGACAATAAAGCAAAATCTCAGTAGTTCATTGTTTTTATTTCAGAGGTGGTGCAGAACTCTTATTCGATGGTGTCAAAAAGCATCAGGTGACTTTGCCCTGTCAACCAGAGCCTTGTGAGTATCAGAACCTGTTGGATAACTTGACAGAGTAACAACAAACGAAACAGAGCTGGTTTGTACAGCACTTAGAGTTGCCAGCAAGGATCAAAGTATTCTGAAAGCTCTTTGAGACATGCCATGGATCAGGCAGCTTGGCAAACAGGGGTTAGTTCTCAAAGTCTGAGGTCTTTCCTGTCCTCTAAACACTTGTGAATCAAGTCCTGCCTTAAGACTTTTGCCTCCCTCCTGCTGGATACACAACAGCCTCTGGATGTTTCCATCAAGTCTACATTTGTCTTTCTTGGTACTTAAAACCACCAATAACATCCTCTCTCCTTTGTGTTTTCCTGCCTGTTCTGAAGTTTCCAAGAGACACATATATATGTGTGTATGTGTTTATTTGGTGTATAGATATGTGGGGAGGGATGTAGCAATGTAACATAAATGTTTATATACTCATTTGACCTTTAAAATAAATGTGATAATTCTAATATAAACTGCAGTTGAAAACAGTAAACCCAATGTTCAAATAGGATGCTGGACATCCTGCCCATGGCCTTCCCTGCAATAAAAAACAGGACTTTAGTGTTCTAGGGATAAGCAGTCATAATTCCTGGTTTGCAATTTGGAATATCAATACTGAGTAGTGCTGCACTAACTCACTTGCTTGTGTGCATACTTCAGTTGTAGTGTAATGTTGCCACAGGTATGTTCTGAATTTTTCCAGACAGATAGCACTGCTTTATGCTGTTAGAGTGGGATTATAAACCAAAATAACACAAAGCCATGAGGGAATGTTAGCAACCAATATTTCATGAATGGCTGATACCATAATCAATGTGCTGGGAACCTCCAGGCCTGAAATCTTCTTGCTATGCCTGGAAGTAATTAGAGATTGATAGAAGTGCTTTTGATGCTTAGACATAAGTATGTGTAATTCAAATATAATAGGAATACTGCAATGTTGTGTTATCTTGTGGTTAAGGACAGGGACTAAATCTCCAGAAACATGACCTGGTGCTGATTTGCTTTTTGAGTTTAGTCATGTTGCTTAACTTTCCCCTGTTGCTAGTGATACTTTGATGTATCACAGGAGAATTCAGCATTAAATTCCAGCACTGTTGAAGCACTTAAGATCCTTAAATGAAAGGTAGCAAAGAAATTCTGAAACACTCATTTAGTTGGTTTATAAACTTGGAAGCTAGAGTGTAATTTTCTTCAGTGCTCTGCAAATTTTAAATACCCAGTAACGCCCACTCTTTTGGTGGTGGTTCAAACCATGATCAGATGCTGAAGAAAAAGGGGTTATTACAGGAGATGTTTATTTCTGCCAGGGGAGGGGAGGATGTTAATACCAAAGAGGGATTCTCCCAGCTGTCAGCAGTGCAGTTGTATGTGGCCTGATCCATTCCCATTTGAAGCTGCTGGGCAGACAGCAGCCTTAGTAGGATCTGCATTTATCCTAAGGGATAAATCTCTCCCTGAAGGTCTGTCTCAGCCTCAGGGTTCAAACTCATGATCTCCAGTGGTTCATTCCAGATTCAGCTAACATATTATTGCTCCCAGCTTTTCCCACTGCCTTGTTTTCCAGGCACTGCTGTCCCTGTGGCAGGAGTGGCAGAATTGGCAGTGTACCCCTTGGCAGCTCCCCTGGTTTGCTGCTCTCCTGTGCCTTGGCTGTCAGGGAGGTTTCATTTTGGGGCTGGTTGTGGATTGCAGCATCTGAGGAGCATGAACTGAGCTGTGAGGCAGCTGCTGTAGTGACATTTACAGCCAGCCCAGGGATGGAGCAGGCAGAGCTGGCCTGAAAGTCTGACAGTAAGGGATTGCTGGAAACACCCCTCATGGATTCTTCCAGAAGGCAATTATGTGGTAGTGGTGAGGAATCGATGGAATCATATCAGAAAACAAGAATAATTTTCTTACAGTCTTATATTGTTCCTAATGCCATATATTTCCCTTGTTCACACTAGGAAATTTTAACTCTCCTATCTCTGGGTAAATAAAGATACACATAGCCAAGTCCCTGCTGCCCTCATGCAGCCAGAATTGTAATGATCAGAGAAATAAAACAGATCAGTTCTACTCAGCACATCCTGTTGCTTACCTTACCCTGGATGTCCATCACTGAATTCTCCAGGGAAAGACCTGTAGTGTGAACACTGCTTGAAGACCTGCACTTCTAACCCCATTTTAAGTGATTTCATTAGCTGCCAAGTTTATTTTTGGCCATTTTGGCCTCTCTTACCTACTCTTCCTTTTTTCTAGGTTATTTTTGCCTTTGTCCTCCTTTTTGCAGAACAGTTGCTTCTCTCTGGGTTATTAGGCCCACCTAAATTTTAATTGTTTAGGCATTTTTATATATATCCCAGAAATGAAGGGAGGTGTAAAATTATATGAAATACCTACAAATATTTACATGAATAAAACAAGCTGTGCTCCATAGTTGGTAGGGGCAATCAGTGTTCTCTAAATGATAATGGTGCTTGAACAAACTATGTGGTCATTTCTTTTTTCCTGGTAACAGGCACTAGATGGAAAGTAGGTGGATTCTGGATCCAGTTAACTTTTTCAAGAAGATTTGAGTCTCTGTCCTTTTCTGAAGCCTGGAGATGGACTCCTGGAGGGATTGGGAAAGGCAGGAGGAAGGAAACTGCAAATGGGACAAGAGCAAGCCACGAGTGGTACAGCCACGTGGCAGGACCTATTTTTATTATCCAAGGGGCATTTTGTATCCTGATGTGAGTTAAACAGCAGTTCTTTATTTCCAAAGCAGAGCTGTCTCTGCCTGCACTTTGAAGTTTCTGCCCAAGTGGGAACTTGGAAAGGTGTGGTGTTTGTGCAGATTTACCTAAGCCACGCTTTGTGCAGGACTGTGTAATCTTACAGAGCTGTTGCAGAAAGAAGTCCTCAAGTTAAACAAGAATCTTGTCCCAAATTTCTGGCTATTCTGGTGATCTCACTGATAATGCTGTTTGAGGATCTAAAGGCATTATGCCCTGTTGGCTTCTTCTGCATAAAAACAGTGTGTGTGGGAGAAAGCAGCTGGGGGAATAACGATAGTTGTCACATGGAGAGAGGATTAAATTGGCAGGGAAATCAACTTTATTTTCAAGCATCTAAGAGGCTATTAGAGACAATGGAGCATAAAAGAGAGAAACCCTAGATTAAAAACTGAAAATGTATTTGGCAGCCTCCTCCTGAAACAAGCCACAGTAATTTAACCAAGTGCTTCAGTAATCAAATAGATCATTGTATGACTGCTCTGCAAATGATGCTGGAGCTCCTTCCTCCATCTCACTGGGACTCACAGTGGTGGATTTGTCCTGGCCATGTGAGTTGCATGGATGCTGTTGGAAGGGTAGGAAGTCACTGGCATCGTTTAACCCTTGTAGTCATTTTAGGTTTAGCTCAGCTGCATCATCTGATGAAGAGTGTTTACAAAACTTCTCTGTTGTGCTGTTGTACCCAGAGGTTGGGGTTGTGTGTAAAGTCTCTGGCACTTGTGCTGCAGGCTGTTCAGCTGCTGTCACAGACCTTGGAATTACAACTTCACCTGTGGGTTTAGTGCTGGGACTTGTGTTTTTGGAGCAGGAGTGACCAATTTCACTGGTGCTTGCTGGGACCTTCTGGGCTAATCAAGAATTCTCACTGTGTTTTGGCACTTTACAAGTCTGGAAGGTTAAGTTATTAATCAGTGTGTTTTGGTAATTGTTTGTGGTTTCCCTTTACCAAAACTCTAGGGGGAAAAAGCCCACTGCCAATCAGATTTTTTTAAAGAGGGAAAATTAAAATAATCTGCCAAATACTGCTTATGTTGAGTCCCCACAGAGAAGAGCACAGTGTGCTCCTCGAGAGCTTTGCTTTCCAGGGGCCTTGTTCTGCACAGCACAGAGGACTGCTGGGGACTTGGGAGCATTCATCTTCTCAGAAAAGAGCCTGGGGATCCTGAGAGATCAGACCTATGTTACAGGCAGGGTGGCTTAACAAAATACAGCCTGGCATGTGTTCAGCATTGACTGGGGTGCTGGGCCAAAAGAACCTGTAAAATCAGAGTAGCAGTTGGCGTTGGCTATTGGTAAGTGCTTAGTGCATCGTAGTTGAGTCATTAATAATATTCTGGCATGCTTTTTATTGCTCTGTTTATTATTCTTAACGTTTTAAAACTTGCTCCAAATAAAGAATAAAAATATATTTGCTAATGTAGAGGCTTATTAGGAGAATGGTAAAAAACCCCCCACTGATGTGTGGAACTTCATGCAGTCAAATCTTTTTAACCACAGTGTGTGGTACTTCCAGCTCTCAAAGGACTTGGGTTATTCTCCTCCTCGTGCATCCCACTCGTGCATCTCTTTTAGGCAGGAAATTACAGATTTGGTGGCAAGGGAAGGGCTCTCGGCGGGTTGTGCAGGGTGGGTGCTCAGGCTCAGCCCTGGATGTGCTGCCAGCAGTCGGGGTGAGCAGTGCTTGCAGCCCCGGAGCTGCCGCGGTGCAATCGAGCTGTTCCCGGCGTGGGGCTCAGCTCCAGGGCCCTGTCCCAGCCAGGTCACGGCTCCCTTTAGAGGGAAATAAACTCTTGTCCTCACAGGAGCAGTCCCATCACCCTCCTGGGAGGCCGTGGAGCCGCTTTTACGGGATCAGCTCATCCCAACTCATTGTGGAAGGATCTTCCCAGGCACTGGGAAACCAGCTCTTGTGTGTGACCAAATCCCTGCGATAACAAAGCCTGGCTGTTACACCCTCCTTCCCAGCCGCTGTATTGCAGTGCGGACACCTAGCAGGATCAGCCCTCTGTCCCACCCCCCTCCTCTGCCTCTTTTCTCTCGGTGGGATTTGCTGTGCTGACAGCGCTGTTCAGAGGGTGGCAGCGGAGCAGGGCTGGGGAGGAGGATCCGGGCCCTTTAAACCGCTTAGCATGCGGTTCACACGGCTCCGGGCCAGCTGTTCCTTTCTCCTCCTGCCCTCACTCGCAGGAGTTGTTTGCTGAGCTCAGAGCTCCTGTGCAAAATTGCTTTTCAAAAGAGCCACTTTCTGCTTAATTAAACAATGAGCCGCCGTCCCTCTGCACATCTGTAAAGCTCCCTCCGCAGCCCCTTTATCCCACAAACTGCTCCATTCTTACCTCCATTCACTTGTAAATCTTACCCCCCCCTCTCCTCCACCCTGATCATCTCACTGGCCCTTTCTTTTTCCCTTTCAAGTAAGACTGAGGGGCTTGGAGTATCTGTGGGGGTGGCTGGGCTGGGTGGACAGGAATCGGTTTAATGGTGCTTGGCCCTGTATGAAAATCTAATAATAGCAAAGCAGATCTGAGCCCAAAAGTGAGAAGCGATTTCTGCATTTAGAGAAATAAAATTATGGCAGTTTCCTGAGCAGAGCTGAGACACTGACTCATCCAGCAGCCAGAGGGGACACAGCCACCAGCCAGGCTGGGAGGGGGGCAAGGGTTTGACTTCAAGGCATTTTCTGATCCAGCTGGCAATGCCAGGGAGAGCCCAGCCCAGGGAATTCCCTCAGCCAGCTTCGTGCAGAGCAGTGCCAGGCTGCCAGGGAATCCCTCTCCACTCTGGCAGGAGCAGCCACCTTCCTCCGTGGTCTGGGGCTGCACGTTAGCTCTGTGCAATATCTTTAATAGCAACAAGGTTTTCATTTTAGCCTGTGCACACACCCAAAACTCAGGAACCAGGAAAATAGGAGAGAGGGGAAATTTCAGTTTGCTGGGTTTTGGCAAGGCTTTACACTGGTGGTTAGTAATGCATTCTCTGAATTGTCTTGCTCAGAGCTTAAAAAAAAAAATTAACCAGTAACATTCAAGGTTAAACGGGATAAATGAATGGAAAAGTGATGAGGTGGGATATCTCCTTTATCATTGGGAAGGACAGATTATAGCCAGCATGATGCAATATCATCTAGTATAGATTGATAGGGAGGAATGAAGAAATGGGAGTTTAGTGCATTAGCAGAAGATTCCTGACTGCAAAAACTATTAGACCATGGCACAGTCTCCTTGGGGTTTGGTAGCAAGTCTACAGTGCTCAAGCCTCTTAAAATCAGAGCAGACAAGGCTCAGGACAGTCTTTTGTTGAGAATAATTCCTCACTGGCAGAGGGATAAAATCACAGGACCTGTTAAGGAGATGTTTTTTTTTAAGGTCTGCAATCCCCAGGCTGGTACTTCACTGCTGGGGCAATAGTCTTTGAGGCTCTCTCAGCTCCTTCCTTTGACAATTTTGAACGAGAGGCAAGACCCTGGGCCAACACTAGTGATCTGTGATCCTAATTAAAAGAGACAGTTTGGTGCACTGGCATTTATTGGGGAGCCTGAACTGACAATAGCGTTGGGTGTTACGGGATTAGATGCTCTGACTTTGGAAATGAGTAGGGATTAGGTTTACCCTGAGAATCAGCTCGAAGCTGCTTTTTTTGTCATGGGAGCTGATGGATCTGGAGGCTTGCTGCTGGCTAGCAGTGGGATTGGAGATCCCTTGAACTTGTATCTCCCTACCAGCCATCTGTGAGGAGTGGAAGATCCCAAGCAGCTCCTGTCCAGTTCGTAAGCACTGTGATTAAAACCTCAGGGCTGAGAATTGCTGGGTGATGGCTGAGATCTGAGTCCTCACTGCTAACAGGAAGATTGTGGGAGACCTCTGTGATCCTTTCCCATTTTGTGGACGCAAGAAAATTAAGAAGACCATTGCTCTTCTAGATGAGAAGCAAGAAAAAGACGTCTTAAAGCAATTAAAAATTACAAAAGCCAGGACCTTGGTGTTCATTTGTAACAGACAAGAACAGATGAGAGCAACAATTGCAATGCTCTTATGCCTGGCTGTAGTTACCCCCTAATTTCTTCTGTAGTACTTAAATCACTGCCCATTCCAGTGTGTGGCAGGATTGGCTTGTGCACTTGTCAGAGAAAATGGATTTTGCTCTTGCTGCAAAATTTACCTGGCTGCTCACTCTACGTAATACCAAATCCATTTGCCTGTGACTCCATTTATATCAGCCATTCCAGGTCGTCTTCTGCAGTTTATGGCACACCATGGTCTGCCTCAGAGAGTGATTTGCATATCAGATGGGAGCTGGAAGGATCCCATGGATCTGGTTTTGAGCTCTTTTAGAGAGCAGATTGCTGGAAGATCTGCTCGGATCCAAAAGCAAAGAGCAGTCATACACCTGGAGGAGCAGCAGGTACTGGGAGCTGGTTTGTCTGTTTTAAAAACAAGCTGCTTAAGCAGGGAAAGGGACATACAAATTGTTTTTTCCACACATTTCCATGCAGGCAGGGGGAATAATGGCAGAGGAGCTGCAGGGAAGGGGCTTTGTCATGGTTACAGGCCGGTGGCTGAGAATGTGGGTGGAGCAGCGCTCGTCCAGAGTTAGTGACCTCAGCAAATTGGAGCTCAGCCATGGTCAGTATGATAAATGATCTTACTCTGGGTCAAAGAAATGGTGCCCCACAGGGAGGTGTCCGCAGGGCGGCCCGGGAAAGCGCCGTGCTCCTGCAGCACTGACCCCTTAGTGACCAGTGCCACATATATCTTATTTACTGCACACCAGAAGGGAATTTTCCATGGTTCAGCCTTTATGGGGTTCCCCTATTTCCCTGAAATAATCTCCCAGTTCTGCAACCAAGGCAAGAAAATGGGTGTAATTACACCTGCTGGCTGTCCTTGGAGGCTTTGTGCAGGTTTGTGTGTGGACTATAAGGCAGGGGACACAGAGGTGTCTGGTCCTTGCACGTGTGTGAATCTACGAGTGACCTGTGCAGCTCCCTGGGAGCCCAGGGCTGTGTGTGTGTCAGCTGGTGTCAGGGTTGCACAGAATCCTTCCATGTTTCTGCACCTTTATCAGTTCATTGTGAGATCCTTCTAGTGCAACATCCAGCTTGGTGTTTCTTATTCGAGGCACCTGGTTTCTCTCTGCACACAGCCAGTGCCCTCTTTTCTGAGTTGTCTCTGATGAATCTGTCAGGCCCAGGAGGTTTTATTGAGCTGGGGAAGATCTGTGGGTTTCAGCCCTGCTTTTGGGGGTGCAGATGAACCCATGCAGTGCTAAAATGGACTATTAGATGCATTCCTGTTGCAGAGGAAGCAGATTCTTCATGAAGCAGCAGTTGGGGCAGTGCAGGAGGACAGAGCAGACTGTGCATTTCTCTCTGCCACAGCCAGGAGTGTTTGTGCTGCAGCTGGGCTGAGCAGGAGCCGAGGCTGTTGGGTTTTGTGTGCGCTCACTGCAGTTCCTGCATCCCATCCTCTTGTGTGACAAGGCAATGACTTTGTGTCACTGCAAGCACACATCTCGTTTCCCTGAGCGCTGTGTTTCGCTGGCTGATGGATTTTCTGCATATATTGTGGGCTTGAGCTCCCATCTGTGCACTTGAACTAAGCAGTTTTCTCAAACGTTTGTCGGTTTGTCTTTTTTTTAATTAACTTTAGATTATTTTTTTCCTAAGAATTTGGGGAGGGTTGATGTACTGTTAGCACAGGCAGCAGAAGCTGTCTCTGAGTGGGAATGAGAGAGGGATTTCCTACCATGTGCTTCAGTCCCTCCTTTGCAGTTTGAGAATATTTCCGCTTCCTTGGCTGGTTCAGTCTTGCTTCTCCTCTGATGCTGCCAATGGTGAGGACAGTTAATGAGAATTAAGAGTGCATTTTTTATGTGATATTTGTTTGCTGTGAGCGAAATGGAATAGGCTGCCACAAAGATTTCAGTAAGACCGTGCAGCAGTGATAAAAATACATCATTACTGGGATGAGCTGGGTTCGAGTTGGTGATGCTGGAGCAGAATGCTGTATTGTCTCAGCTCTCACCTGAACCTCCCTCCAGAGCCAAAATGCATGGTGGGTTTTGCAGCCAAATCACAGCACCTGTAGTACACCTGTGCTGCTGCCAAAGCAGATGCCTCTGTTCTGTGATGGGGCCAGCCAGAGTGTAAAATCACTGCATTGTAATGATGGTTTAACTTGTCAGCAGATGTGGTGCCTGACCAGGCTGAGATTTTTTTCCTTCCTTATATTTGATCTGTGGAGAACCTGCTGTTTGCATAGAAAATCTTTGGCCCAAGGAGCTGGAAACCTGTTAGACCTGTAGCATAGTATCAGAAAGAAAATGTCTTAGGAACACTACATATGACAACTGTAAGAGATAAGCAGTTGTGCTATAATTTACCTCTTATTATTATTTCCATCATGAGAACACAGAGTCCTGAGCTGTTGATCAAGATTGCTGTTTGAGGCAGCGAGCTGCAAGATGGCTTCTCCACAGACCACTTGCATTGGAAGTAATCTTGTTCTTTTTCAATATCTTACTTGTGGGAGATAGTTTTGGTGTGGCTGTGGTCATCTGTCATCCTTTATAATTGATTTGTTCTAGTAATATTAGTGTAAAGGACATAGAGAAATGAAGGTGGGTGGAAAAAAAAATCAGTGCTGGTAAAGCAGATGAAAGTATTGTCTTAAAGTTATCTGTGAAGAAAGGGTCTTAATTTTTTTGCCTTCTGGAGTGGACAAGCTCTAGGCATGCATAGGGGTGTCTGGGTTTTTTTCCTACTGTTTAAATTCTTCAGTATGTCTGTACGTGACTTCTGGGTAGGAGTAAATGAGTGTTGGCTCAGGTGGGACTGAAAATAACATTTGTTATGGAAGGAGATGGGGCGAGGGAGTCTTGCAGCTCAGCCTCGAATAAATCAGTGCTCTCTCCCCTCCGTCCAGGCTGCTTCGAGGTGGCTGCCTTTTATCCAGCTAGTGCAGCGTGTTTCTGTTTAAATGATCTCTCCTGAAAGGTCCCAGAGGAAAGGGCTGCTTATTCCATGCAAGCAGAATGGTATATGGCACAGCTCATTGTTGTGTGCCCTGCTGCAAGTGCATAAATATGAAACAGCTCACGGGCGATGCTGCGGTGGGGCCGGTGTCCCCTTCACGCCCCCCTCCCTCTCCTGAAGGCTCCTCTCCATCTTCCTTCCTTTACAGCTTTCATTTCTGGGTGATGGAGAGCGGGAGCCATTTGGGTGTGAGATCCTGAGGGCTTGGCATTACAGCAGCATTTTTCAGGGGAAGGTGGATGGAGTTAACTCCTCTTCCGATGGCTGACTGACCGTTGTGGTGTGTGTGTGTGTGTGTGTACATACACACGTATGTATGTGTGTACATGTGTGTAAATACACATGCCTTCTTTGGGGTGCTCCCTGTCCCTGGTGCATGTTGCTAGCAAGGAGGCAGAAAATGGTTTATTTTGTTCTGTTAACTACATATCATTACAAGGCAGTCGTGGGTTGGCCCCAGGCAGGTGAGCCAGTTCACCAGGCAGTTCTGAGGCACAAAGCAGCTCCTATTGCCCAGATCAGAGTGATCCAGCATTTGGAGGTAGCAATACCTGTTGTGCTCTGGGCAGCCCTGTGGTGAGATCGGGGTTTTGGGGTCAGAGTGATGCTTTGGAGGCATCAATGCCCTGAGAAAGCTGGGGAAACAGAGGGAATCTCAGAGCATCCCCCTCCCCCTTTCCCCAGGAGAAGAGGCCCCCATCTGCTGCAGATGGGCATATCCCCATTGCCTAGTTGATGTGCACCTGTCTACACCAGGGCTGTTCATCCTGGGTGTGACAGAAGCAATGAGGGTGACGTTATTTGGAACAATCCCAGTTTGGCTCTGGGTAACATCCATGATCCCATAAAATCCTGGGGTAAGGTCTGGGCTGAGTCAAGCCACTACAAATGCATATATTATTGCTGGTGTGAAACAAACACGTGGGGAATGGCACACAGAGTGAATTTAACTCAGAGAAGCATGTGTGGAAAGATTCTTCATGACTGCAGTGAGCTTACCTCACATTAGAAACCCTTCCTGCCATCCCTGCTCCTCCTGGAGCGGGGCTGCAGCCCTCACTGGTGGATTTGTGCCTTCAGAAAGCTTCCTCGCTTCTTGAAAACAAACAAAACTCTTTTGGGGCTTTCAAAGGGCTGTTTAAAGGAGCCCCGGGAGAATAACTGATTGTGGATCCGGAATGATGAAGTGGTTTGTGGAACAGTGAAATATAGAGGCAAATGCAGGAGAACTCCACTTTGCAATTTGTCAGCTTCTCTAAACCCTGTAACGGATTGTTCCCCCCCTCTGTCTCTTCTCACCTCTCCAATAGGAAATTAACTGATGCTATCACTAAAGAAATTGTTTTTGCCTCACAAAGTAAAATTGATACTATAAAAACCCGCCAGCAGTGTCTCCTCCTCCTTTTACATGAAGACAAATCCTTCCTGTCACCTACTGAAATGGAAAGATAAAGGCTGAGCTTTAATAAAGAAGCTCTAAGCATAAAGTGTAGAAGGAGGGAGCAGGCACAGCATGGGGAGCACTCCACAGCAGCAGGTGTGATGCTGAGGGATGCTGTAAGTGTCCAAAATGTAACTATGGGCCAGAGCCCTCCTGTCTGCTTAATGCATGGCCATGGACAGGTTTGGGCCTCAGAGCTCCCAATGTCTCCTGTAGTTTGGCTGGTTTTGGTGCGAAAGTGTCTGTCTGCTCCCTTCAGGCTTTTAGGCTTGCTTGGACTTCTTAAATCTAATTAAATGCACAAGAGAATTAGACATTATTTGTTGGGTGACAAGGTAATGCACAGGCTGTGAGATGTGTCAGAGATCTGAATATTGGGAATCTGCTGCCAGATGCTTCAGCAGGAGCTGCATTCATTCTTTGTGGGGTGAGTTTTCAGTGGGAAACCTCTTCTGCCAAACCACAGGGACAGGACTGTCTGTGAGTTTCTTTGCTGCTATCCCCTCCATCCTGCATGTTCCTCATCTGCTCTTTGGTGGATAAACAATCACTTTGCTCTGGCATCACCTGGAGCCATCAGCTAGTTTGTAAACCCTGTCCTTCCTTCTTCCAGGGGATATCAGAAACCTGCTCAAGTGGATCAAACAGAACATGTTGAAAGAGCGACCAGAGTTATTTATGCAAGGGGAAACTGTGTAAGTACAACTGTTAGGAATCCTCCTTGTGTTTCTCTGTTGATCCCCACAGTTTGGGGGATTTTTTTCTCTGGGGCAGATTTCTTATTGAGTAAGTCAATGACCATGAAAACACAGGATTTGCTTAAGTGATAGTGGGAGGTATCCCACCCACACCTTGCACTGTCCACAGAGAGCATCTTTTGCAACCCTCACCTCAAATCTTTAAACCTTAAACATGAAGCAGGGCCATTTATACTTTCTCTTCATTGTCACTTGGAACAGAGTAGCAGCACCTGGATCCTCAATTCCAGGAGTTTTAGCAGGTCTGTCTGTTCCCTGCTGACATCACTGGGACTGAAGCAGTCATTCTGAGAAATGCCAACAAATACTTCTTCTGGGAAATGTATTTTTATTATCAAAATGGGGCCAGTCTCATGGAGGAGGGGGGGGTAGGAAAAAAAAAAAGGAAGGCAAGAGAAATGGAGCAGAGTGAGCTGTGCAAGCCATCCCTGACTGCGGGGTGGCGCTGGGGGTGTTTAACATTCGTCACGGATCTTTGTGAGCTGGAGCGTGTGCCAGGTCCCCTGGTAACAGGAGAGACAATTGCAGGACACTGAAGATCAAAGAGGGGGAATCCCTTTGCTCAGAACCAGGGGCTTGGAGTGGATCCCAGGTGTTTAGTGCCTCTGGTAGGGGCACTGGAATGGCTTTCCCTGCCTTCACACTGAGCTCTCTGCGCTCGACTGTCGTGCGTGGGTTTTAATTACCTGGCTTTTCTGCATCGTACGGAAATGCAGTCATCCTGGAGCATCCTCAGGAACGGTGCCTTTCATTCAAATGAGCTCTGGGATTGCTCCTGCGTCCCCTTTATTTGATCTAGAAAGGGCACAGACTGTACCTGCTTCCACCTCCATGCTAGGATCCCTTTTTTGGCTTTATAGGCAGTCAGCTTGTGATCTGTGCCGTGGCATCCCTTGTTCTTAACTATTTGTGGAGCTTTTTAGCAGCCCTGTATCCTAATTATTTCTCTCTATTCTGCAGGAGGCCAGGAATTTTGGTGCTCATCAACGAAGCAGACTGGGAACTAATGGTCTGTACTCCTTCAGTTTGACTTTCTTTGTTGAAAATACTGCTCTCTCTGTTCTGTGGTTGCTCTCACAGAAGCTATTTCTGATTCTTGCCCCAAGCAAAGCATCTCATGTTTGAGGGGGAAGGGGCAGGCTGGAATCTATCTCCTGTACTGTGGCTGTTCAAAAGCCTGGAGCCTCTCTCTAACCTGCTGAGTCTCATCAGCCAGACAGGCTCTGAAGAGAGATCACCCTTTTTCCCTGCTCTCTGGCACTGGGTTTTGCACCCCTGGCTGCTGGCAGGTCCCCCCAGATGTGGGGTGACAGCGTGGGGGACAGCTGGGACCTGCAGGCCCCACCCAGAACCACCTTCCCTGAAGTCAGGTGGTGCCTGGCAGGTAAAGGCCACAGGGAGAATTCAGCTCAAACAGGCACCTGGTAAATGTCTTCCCTTCTCAGCCCACTCTTGTGCTCAGACAACAAACAGCCCCTCACCATTTCCCTGCCTCAGGCAACCACCTGTTCTGTCAAAACCCTGGTCCAGAAAGCAGTGTGGGGTGATGAGCATCAGCACTGTGGCTGATCTCTCACCTCTGCTTCTGTAAAGATGAAAACATCAGTCTGTCCCCTTCTGCTCTCCCTAATACTCACCAATTTTTTTACGAGCTGTTTTCTCTTTGCAGCTTGTATTTGGAAATGACATTTGAACAATTTTTCATTTTTTTTCTTGGCCTGCAGGGTGAGCTGGATTATAAACTCCAGGACCAGGATAATGTGCTTTTCATCTCAACATTGCACGGCGGGTGAACTCCTGAAAAAACAAGAGGATGTAAATCCAAATCCCTGGGAACAAAAACCCAAACAAAAAACCTTAACCCACCCAAACCTCTCTTGAACTGCCTGTATCCAGTCTCTGCATCTTCCCACTGGGTTCACTTGTTCTAGACATCCAAATAAAGCCCCGCCAGCCTGCGGCCTTCTGTCTACCACAACAGCATCCATCTTTTGGTCCTCATTTCACCTCTCCTGACTGCACTTCCAGGTACCCTAACAAGCAGAGAGCACCTCAGCATGCAGGAACTTTGTTTTTCTCTGACAGTAGGAAGAGGGTTGCTGAACCCTGAGTAGGATAACATGTCTTAACATGCAGTGAGGTGTTCTGGTGCTGGGAACCAGGATTCTTTTAGCACAATGCTTAATGTTGGTAGAGTCTCTGCACCAGCCAGGGGAAGGGTGAGAAAGTGCAGGGAAACAAAAGGTGGTTTGACTAGCTTTTCCATGGGGTGGCAAACATGACAGCTCCAGAGCTCTTGGAAGTGACTTTCACCTTGCCATGCATGGTATTTATGGGAGGCAGGAGAAAAATAGGCCTTTTTGGTTTTGTATTTCTGATCCCTCATGCTGCTTTCATACCAGAGCTGAGGCAGGGTGAAGTACTGGTCCATGAATAATGTCAATTTATAATGATTTGGTTGGAGGGGAAACAAACCCTCACCCGGCCTGAGACAGCACAGAGTGATCAGGGCAGCAAATGATCTTTCTGTCACCGTGATAGACAGAATTGATCAGGCTGCACTGCATTCTGTGCAGGTGGGAGCTGCAGTCTGGCTGGAGAAGGGCTGAGGCTGGAGATGCACACATAAGGTGCCAAGACCTAGAAAGTCAGTGGCTTTTAACCCTTTGTGTCAGTGGGAGGGAGAGGCTTCTTGCTGCATGCCCTGAGGAAGTCCTGTGAGCGCTGTGGCAGTGGGTGTGTGCTGTTCTGCTGGGGCACTGGTGGTGTTGGCTTTCCAGAAGTTTCCTCCGAAAAACAGACTGGCCCCTGCCAGCCAGGAGGCTCCGGCGAGAGCAGCTGGGTGGGCTCAGAGAGGATAGATAGCATTGGCACCAACAGGTCTGAAAACACGCTGCATGAGCTTCCAGGAGTGCCTGGCCAGGACAGTCCTGCTCTCCCCCCTGCCCTGCTCACCTGTTTCGGCACGGGTCCAGCAGCATGCGGAGGTCCCCGGCAGCAGCTCCTGCCTGAGCCGCGGCTGTCGGAGCAGAGGGTGCTTGGTCGGTGCCTCTCAGAGCTGATCTGCACCATTTACAGCTCTAAGAGCCCTCGATCTTCAGCAGGAGGGGGGAGCAGCAGCCCCGCCCGGGCAGCCTGGCCCAGCACCCCGAGTGCTGCGCACCAGGAGCCTCTCCCGCGCTGCGCCTGCCGGAGGAGCTCCTCTGTCTGAGGCAGGGAGTGATTCCCTCAGCTGACTTCACTGGCTCCCCTCTCACGTCTACCCCTCCACAACCTGCGTAACTAAAAGCACCCGCAGCCTACGATCCTTCTGCATCTGAGGAGCCCCAACTTCAACCCACTGCTGGTGACAAAACAATATTCAGCCTTTTCCAAATCCAGCCACAGCAACTTGAGTCCAGCTCACGCCATTTGTAAATGACACAGACGGGCCAAAGGCTCTTCTCTGTCCCGAGTTCCTGGCCCTTAGCTTAGCTGGGCTGGGACAGTGGAAGGGAATTCCAGGTGGTGGTAGGAGCTGGCTGAAAAACAAGGAACTTGAACGGACTGAAACACAATGGGAAAAAGCAGGTTCATCTTCAGTGCTGCTGCCTGCCCTTCCTCTACCCTGCCTCTGTGCCTTAGGCTGGCCTTGTCTGTTCTCATCCCCCCCAGCTGTTTGCTCAGATAAGATGGGTTCCTTCCCCAGGAGCTGTTATTCCCCTCGATAGTGCAGGTAGACCCAGGTGGCTTAGCTCCTGCTGTAGTAAAAGCTGTCAATCACTGCTAAAAAAAGCTAGAAATGGGAAGATGAAGGAAGCCAGGGGGTGGAGAAGAGGGGTACAGCAAAATCCTGTAACAACAAGAGCAACAAAAAGTTTCTGAAATAAAAGCCTTTTAAAACATTCTCCCCTCCAGCTTTGTCCTAGATAGGCTCTTGGTGAAATTCTGCTCGGATCTTGTAATGCTTCCCTCCTCCTCCTGGGTTTCCTTGGCAGCCCCGGCCGAGCCGTTTGGCTGGTGGATTCATAAAGCCTCTCTGTTAGAACGAGCCTTCCTCCGGCCGCCGTTCCGCGGGGGCTGCTCCGCTCCGAGGGGCTCCCCGAGCCCCGCCGCGGCGCCGAGGGCCGTGCCC
>VZTB01014652.1:10740-29597 GCA_013397245.1 Thryothorus ludovicianus | reverse complement strand
GGGACCCCCCGTGCGCCCCCCCTCCCACTGCCCCCGCCGCTTTCCCCACGCGTGCGGCTGCCCGGCGGCACCGCGGGGGCTCCGCGCCGAGCGCAGGGCAGCCGGTGCGGTCCCACCGCCGCCCCCGCTCACCTGCACCTGCATGAAGGAGCCNTCGGGGGGGAAGCGGTACCCTGGCTGTCTGCGCCCTGCGGGGAAATGGGAACCGGCTCCTCCGAGGGGAACCCACGCTGCCACGCCACAAAGGGAACCAGCATCCCTGAGGGGATCGGGCACCCCGGCTGCCTGTGCTCTGAGAGGAACTGGGAACCAGCTCCTCCGAGAGGAACCGGCACTCCCATGTCGCAAAGGGAACAGGCATCCCTGGGGGGATCAGGCACCCCTGAAGGGAGCCGACAATCCTGTGTGGCACAGGGAAGCAGCATCCCTCAGGGCTGCCTCTGCCCTGAAGAGAACCGGCACCTCTGAGAGCATCGGGCATCCCTGAAGGGAAGCGGTACCCGGGGTGCTCCCCGTGCCCTGCGTGGGACTGGTTCCTCTGAGGTGGCTCAGCTCCTCAGAGGGGAACAGACACCCCTGAGGGGAACCAGCACCCCTGGCTGCCGGTGCTCTGAGAGAGACTGGCTCCTCTGAGGGGATCAGACACCCTGAAGAGACTCAGCACCCCTTTTCTCCCCATCCCAAATCTGCCTGCTCTCCCCAGTGATGCCCTTGGGGTAAGGGCAGCCTTGTCTCCTCTTGCCCATCCTGTCTTCCTTCACCCCGACATGGTGACAGCTTTCTGGGGGATACACCAGTGCCCACCTCACATGGCAGGGAGCCGGCTGCCTGTTTCCTGTGTAGGCTGTCTCTGACTTGTGTTTAATTAAGGCTCTGCTTCAGTTTAATTAAGGCCACAGTATCACGTATGGGATGTGCAAGGCAGCACTGATGACTCAAAGCGTTGCTCCAGCCTTGACTCTTGAATAATTCCCCCAAACCCGACCTGAACCCACTGCTGGCAGCTTCTCTGTGCTGGGGACAGGCTCCCCTAGCCCTGGCAGTGACAGGGACCTGCATCTTGCTGCTCTCCCTCCACATCTGTCCTGCTCTGCACAGCCTGGATTTGGCTGTGCTTTGCTAACTGGGGGCTTCACCCTCCCACCTGCAAAGCGTGTCCTGGCCCAAGGAGCCCCACGCCTCCCAGGCGATGCTGTGACCTCAGAGAGGTATTTCTGCTGCCACCGACCACAGAGCCCTGCAGCCTTCCTGCTAATTAACTCAAACGAGCCCCTCACATTACCAGGCAAAGAGAACATCCAAGGCTGATGAGATACAGGTCCCTGCTTGAGCAAGCAGCTCTTCTGCGCAGAACAAAGGGCTCAGAGGCGCTGGCTGGGCTCTCACTCTGCCCCTGGTTTTGCAGAGGACAGAGGGGACAGGAGAGAAGCACAGCTAAAAGCAGGACAGGGCAGAGGCATGGGAGAACTGGTGGCAGCACACAGCCTGCAGGCAGGGATGGGGCCACAGGTCCCATGGGTGCCTGCAGTCCCACCAGCATGGGCGGGGAGTATGGACTCTCCCCCTCGCCTCCTGCCTGGGGGACAGAGCAGATGGCACTGTGCAGGGACATGCTGCTCCAAAAAGATGTGCTAGTGAATCATCCTCCTGCCAGGCCTTCTCCCCTGTGATGGGCTCCATGGTTTCCTACTGAGGCTTTCACCAACAAGGGAGCCTCACAGGGTGCTGCAGGGTGAAGTCCTCCAGCTGTGACTGTGCTGCTCCTCCTCACAGGGAAGCTGAAAATCCCTGACTGAGCTCTCACAGGACGTGTGACAGCTTTACTGGTTGCTGCTCTCCTGAAGGGTAATGCTTTTCTGCAGCTCCTTCACCTGCACAAAGGTCAAAGCTGGGGTGTTGAAATAGAGAGCTGGGTGTGCAGATCCCCAGGCAGCTTGGAAATATCAGCCCTTAGGCTATTATTACAGCACATTAATTACCAAGTGCTTATTGATCCTGGCTTTCCAACCCTCTCCAGCTCCTGGTTGCCTATCTAATCAGGCCAGGCTTGGTGATAGAAGCATCAGCCCTGGCTGTTTTGCAGCTGAAGCTCAAGGGCTGATGTTTGGCAGATCCTTGGTGCACATCTGGACACAGACCTGCCTGTAAGCCTTTGCTCATGAGGACTTTGCAACACATCCTCTCCCTATTCCTGATTCTCTCCTCCACTGGCTCTTTTCTTCCTGTCTTTCCTTTGCTCACCCCTCACCAGTGTTTCCCCTCTGCTTGTTTCCCTCCCAGCTACACCAACCGGGGCAGATCCCAGCCCAATCCTCCCTTGCTCCAAAGGCAGGCACAGCAGCCTCTTTCCCACCCTAAATCCTGCAGGATCTGGGGCTGAACACTGCTGGGTGCTGAGCACCCTGCAGCTGCACGGGCTGTCAGCCAGGCACAGCTCCTGCAATCAGCTGGAGTGTCCCTGTCATCCCGGTCACTCACACTCCAGATAATTACTAATTTGACTAAAATAGCTGCTGTCACTGCAGCCATCAGTTGCTTCTCTGACCAAAGGGAAGTGGTGTATAAATCACAGCCCATGGGCTGTTTCTGGACACCACAGGGATGGATGAGAAATAAAGGCCAGATAGCTCAGATCTGGGATCTGACTGGATGGCAGGGAATTCTCCTGGCTCACCAAAAAGCACTTAATCCCAAAGGCACATCCATATCCATTGCTCCGCACCTGTACTGTTTCAATCTATTAAATCATGAGCTGTAAAATGTGTCCATCTCTGGGCACACACACTGACAGTGCCAAACTATTCTGTTCCTCCCCTCACACCTCCTTGCCCTCACAGGACTTGCCTGTGTGAGCAGGAGTTTCTGTGTCCATCTTGAGGTCCCCATAGCAGGGCCCTTCCCTGCAGAGGCCAGTGTATTGGCTTTGCAGGGGAAAATGAACTCCATCACAGCCAGACCCAATACACCCAGTCAGCTTTGCTGTCCTGGCACATGTCCCACTCCCAGTCCTGTGAGCTCCCATTCTGCCAGTCCCACATGGCTTAAGGGCACTGAGAGGAGAACATCCCACCCGTGGGATGGCTCTGCCACGTCAGAAACCCCATCTGAGCCCAGTGCCCAGTGGCTGCTGGATGCCAGACTCGGCATGTGGGGTCCTCATTAGCCCCAGGGGTGGATGCACAGGGAGGTGACCCCTGTTGGAAGCAGCAGATGAGCTCAAGGTCCAGCCAGCTTTCTCCCAAGCTTGCCAGTTGGTGCCTCCACAGGGGGCTCCCAAATTTCCATGTCTGGCTACAGCCACCATCAGGAGCTCCAAGTCCAAAAGATGAAGGTGCAGGGCTCTGTGCTAATTAGACCACCCAAGATGGGCACCTCAAATAATTTCCCAACAACCCCATGTGCCCTGTGGCAGACTAGATTAGATCTGGGCAGCTGGACTCAGGGAGCTTCAACTCTCCTTAAACAAAACCCCAAAGGCCATGGCATGGCAGTGACCACCCTGTCACTTCAATGGGTTTCAGTGCTCTGTGCCCAAACCTCACAGCATCCCTGCCACCGTTCCTCTGTCCCTGCCCAGCACCGTGCCAGCAGCCTCCTGCAAAAAGGCTGCTCTCCTCTAGAGCCAGGCGCCTCACTAATGAATTTCTGGCCAGACATGAAGAGTCCTCAGGAATGTTAATAGTTTGCTGGAGGATAAGCAAAAGATTTGGAGAGATTTACACCAACTTTCATGTGACAGCCACGAAAGTGGCTCAAACCCTTCCGTTTCTGTACGTGGGGGCGGAGGGAGGAGGCTGCGTCTGTGGGTGTTCACAAGTATCTGGGAACATGAAATGCAAGCAGCTCCTGTGGGAACAGCATTGGGGTGACTATGGAGGGTTTGTGTCTCCTCTGTCTTCCCTGGCCTTGCCAGAAATGTCTTATATGGCCAAAGAGAGAGCTCAGAGGTGTAAGACCTGGACAGTTCCAGGGCCACCATCCCCTCTCCACCCCTGGCACTCAGCTGGGACAGGATGTGATCACAATCTGTGTCTTACCTTCACATATTCACTGCCAGACTCCAGGCCATCGTGGTGGCTGAAAGGAAGAGGAACAATAAAAATACATAAGCAAAGGGCAGTAAGTTGTGACATTCAGGTTGAAGGCAGTGGTAGCACAGCTGGGGGAGCTGGCCTTGTCTTGCCACAGTGCCAAGAGCATGGCCATGATTTTGGGAGAGGTTCCCAGGGCCCCAGCACTGTTCCTGCCTGGTCTGTGCCCACTCTCAGCACAGAGCTTATCCTCCCTAATGCGATCAGGGGAGAATGAGGCCTTTTTAGAGGATCTCACCCCAAATCGGCTTGGGACCGTGTGAGCTGAACCAGGGAGACTCAGCAGCCAGGCTGGGGTCCCTGCAGGTCACAGTGCTGGGGGATACATGTCAAGGTGGGAGGCCCTGTGTCCTGTTCCCTGGCAGAACTGCATTCCCAGTAGGCAGCTGTTGGGACACACCACCCAGACAAGCTTTTTTGACTTTGTGGCTTTCCTACAGAATACAAAGTCCCACCAAAGCTAGGCCTGAACCCTGATGTCCTGACTGGGACAGCTTTTCATGCTCTTATAGGCCCAGATATGTGTCCATACGGAGTCTCAGGGGAACAACAAAGAGTTCAAAAGGAGACAGGCTGTAACAGTCTGAGCTGAGATGTGCTACCTTGAGGTCTCACCTTTCAGAATACAATACAAAAAAATCCAGATGTCTTTAACCAGAATCCAGAACCTGTTGCCTCCCCAGTGCAAGCTTCAGTGTGAACATCCTGCTGTTTGCCAAGGTTGCTTGCCACAAGGCAGCAGCAGGGGCCTGGGGATGGCAGGCTGCCACACCAGGACAGGCAGCTGCAACTAAGGAATAGCCAAACCCAAGATCATTATAGACCTGGGATGTCCCTTCCCTGCCAGGAGCCACTTCCTCAGACTCATACTGGGAACTGCTGAGGGTCCTGCACACAACTTCTCCCTGAGACCTGCACTGGTAGCAACCCTGAGAAGCCAAATTCCTCCTCTGTGGGCTCTGTCTAGGTTGAAGGTGGTGCCTGGTGGCCTCCCTAAAGGAAGCAGGCATAGGGGAGGCAACCACTGCAAGACATTTTCCATCAGACACCCCCTATGGCATTACAGTGGGTTGTGACAGGGTCTACATCTCCTCAGAGTGTCCAGCCCTCCAGAAGACAATTCCCACTTTTGTAAATCTTGGAAGTCTTTAAAAAAAATGTGGATGGGCACCTCGTGCCTCAGTTTCCCCCTCTGTAGAGCTGCCTCCAGGGAGGTTTTGGCCGGCAGAGGGGTCTGCAGGGAGTGCCAGGCAGTGCCTGTGGGAAGTGGCATTTCCCGTGCCTCACGCACGGCGTTTAAGGACACGGTTTAGTGGTGAACGTAGCAGGGCAGAGTTGACGTTTGGACTCAGTCTTAGTGGTATTTTCCAACCTTAGAGATTCTGTGATTCTCCAAGCCCACACTGCAGAAACCACATCCCCCAGAGTCCAGCTTGGGAGGGGTAAGAGGGGCTGGAAATCAAGCCCATATTTTTTTGGAGGTGAAGAAAACAGCGGAGCGTTTGGGAGCAGGGATGGATGCAGACTCCCCTGGGCAGCTGTGGGCTGCCTGCCCACCCCGGCACTGCCTCTCCAGCCTGTTTGCCCTTCACAGGCTGCAGAGCTGCCTGGTGCTGCGAGAGCCGTGAGAAAAACCGGCAGGAGGACGGGGGGCCTCTGGGCAGGAAGTCGGGAGCATGGGAGCAGCTGGGAGACGCAGCAAGGGCCCAGGCAGGAGAGGCCCCTGTGCTGGGGAAGGGCAGCAGCTGGGACCGCAGCCCCCCTGGTTCTGCACATTCCTGGAGGAAACGGCATTTTTGGGGGCAGACGAGTGCCTGGGAGAAATTCCAGGGCTGCCTTTGGAGTGCGGCCGTGGCTGAGCTGCTGGGACCCAGAGCTACAGGAATGATATTGGGGAGTTGGGGGGCTGCTCCCTTTGGGCTCGGGAAGGAATCACCATGACTTGCAAAGGTGCCAAGCTCCAGGCTGGCTGCTGGGAACAGTCCAGGAGGATCCTGTGGGTCCAGCCCTGGTTTGAAGCCTAGGCTCTACTTTCCTTGGGACACCACTGCAGGCTGTACCCCAGGAGGGCACCCAGTGCCTCAGTTTCCCCCTGTGTAGAGCTGCCTCCAGGGAGGTTTTGGCTGGCAGTGCTGCCAGAGAGGTCTGCAGGGAGTGCCAGGCAGTGCCAGCGGGAAGCGGCGTTTCCTGTGCCTCACGCACGGCCACGCACAGGGAAACCGAGTCACGTCCGCCCTGTGACCGGCCAGCCGTCACCTCCCGTTAGTCAGTGTGTCCCTGCTGGAGTCACAGCCACCGCCTTGCTCTGAGCAGCTCCACAGGCCGGGTGCCACTCCCT
Source organism: Thryothorus ludovicianus (assembly GCA_013397245.1). Taxonomy (NCBI): domain Eukaryota; kingdom Metazoa; phylum Chordata; class Aves; order Passeriformes; family Certhiidae; genus Thryothorus; species Thryothorus ludovicianus. Next base: position 23,168 of record VZTB01014652.1, on the reverse strand, counting down.
GTCCCACAGCAGCACAATTAGCCCCTCACAGGCCTGATTCTGGGAAAGCCCTCCTTCGAAGGAGCATCCTCAGCCCATCCTGTCTTGGGGACTGTCCTTACCAGAAATACTCCAGGGGGACAGGTGGAAATGTACCCAAGGCCATATTTGTCCCCCCTCCAGGGAACACGCTGCTGCCATGGCCTGGCAGGAACAGACTGTCCCCATCCCCAGGGATGTCCCTGCACTAGAGGAAGGGCTGGGGCGCGGCATTATCCCGGTCCCACTTCCTCCCACCCGCCCCACAGCAGGGCCTGGCCTTGGGATGGCTCTGGCAGAGGCTGCTCCCTGAGCCAGGGGCAGTGGCAGGGGCTCCAGGTTAGAGGGTAGGGGGGCAGAAATAACCCTGATGCCAAGACCTGCTCTGGTCATTCTTGTGCCTCAGTTTCCCTGGCAAGCAGCAAAGCTGCGCCTATCATCAGGGAAGCCCCAAAAGACGCCAAAAAATTGGACCCCAATTTTTGGCAACCCATTTCCCGTATTCAAGACACCCCCATGACCCACCCACGTCCCACTGCTGCTTGGCTCCCAGCCACGCTGGCTTGGGATCTAAGTAATTTCTGGGAGACAGAGGTCTGGGTGAGCCCTCTGCACCCTCCTCGGGGACTCTCTGCCACTGCTGGAGCTCTGTGCTCACCGAAGGATGTGGCAGTGCCACCATCCCCCCAAACCTCGGCGCCCCTGGCCCCCCGAGGTGGCCGCAGCCCCTGGCGCCAGCTCTGCTGCGGTTCCAGCGGCTCTTTTCTTGAGGAAAACACCACCATGGGCTGGTGGCCTCGGCACCGAGCAGCGGCTCGGCTCCGGCATCTGCGCTGAAGTTTTGTGCCCGCCCCAAGCAAAGCCCCTTCCCCATCCCCTCCGCTGTGCCGGGATGCGAGGGGCGGCCGGGGGGCCAGGACCCCTTACCTGCCCCGTCCCAGGGTGGGAAATCTCCTGCCCAGCGCTGTCATCGGCCCTGCGGGATCCAGCAAGCGCCCCTGCTCCGCGATGGGGAGAAGCTCTCCCGCGCTCTCCCGCCTTGCACTGAGCGCCGCGACTTCGGGGCGCGCAAGGCGGTGGCGGACCCTCCTCCTTCCCGTCCCAGCCCTCCTCCGGCCCACCCTTCGGGCCGGCAGGAATGTGTGGCCGGCACAGCCCGGCGCCCACCGTCGGCACGGATTTCTCCTCCTCACCCCGCTCCCGGGACCACCCGCACCTCCCGGACGCTCAGAGTCAGGAGAAGGAGCCCCCGGGGCCGGGGCGGTGCAGGGGGAACAGGGACACCAGGGGCCACTTGAGTGCAGAGAGAGGAGAGGAAGGCCAGGGAAAGGAGGAGAAATGTTTTCGGGGGAAATTTGGAGCCGGCTTTGCCTGTGTCCCCAGTCCCGCACACTCTGCTGGGCTGGGGTCGCATTTGGCCCCTTATGCCCGGATGCCATGGGGCTGGGGGATAAAAATCTCTCTGGTTGGTTCTGCGGTCAAAACCCTCCAAAAAACCCACCCATCATCTCAGAGGGCTGAACCTCCAAATTCCCCCGGAGTGGGAGGTCGTGCCTGGAGTGGGGTTTTTCACTGGCAGGTGATGAAATGGGGACAGAGTGTGTGGTTTCAGGATTTGCCCCTGTGCCTTGGGAGAGGCAGTGCTGCTCGGCAGAGGGGGAGAGGATAGAGAGGGTGGAAAAGAGGAGAGTGAGAGGCAGAGGAGGCTGTAACAGTGCTGGTGTGAGCTCTCCGCAGCAGCACATCCTGGTGCTGGAACGCAGCCGCCGCAGGACAAAGAGATGCCGGGGCAGAGCGGGGCTGCGAGATGTTTCCACCCCGTCCGGAAACAGGAGGGAGCAGAAATCCCACAGGAAACCTCGTTCCCATGGAGCCGCTGACCTGACCATGCTCCAGCTGTGCTGTCCCACCGGCCAGGTGCATCCCGCTGGCACTGTGGGCACAGGGGACATTGCAGTGACCCTGGTTTCTCCCAGCCCCCCCTCATGCCCTGCAGGGGCAAAAGGGGTGGTCTTAGCAGAAGGCAGAGCAAACCTCAAGGGCTATACCTGTCTGGGGAGATCTTGTCAGGATGCTCTTGTCCCTTTTCCAGCAGATCCCTGTCAGTGGTCTCTGCTCCAGTTGCTGTGTCAGGGCTTGTGGTTTGGCTGGGGTTTGGAGCTAAGCTGGAGCTTGGTGCCTCTGTCCTAGGGCAGGAGACATTTCCCACAGGCTCCTGGTCTGTCCTGGCCGTCGCTGCCTCCAGGGTGTCCCCAGGTTCAGCTTTTTCCTCCTCCTGCTTTGCTTGTCCAGCAGCTGAGGATGAGTCTGTGCCTGGGCAAGGGGTGCTGGACGTCTCAGGACACTTGAGGCTGGCGAGCGGGGCTGCCTGGGGGGTTTTGTTGTTGGGAGTCCCTTTTTCCCAGCAGTTCTGGCTACTCTTGTCTTTGCCCAGGCTCTTCCCTGCCTTGCCCAGATTCACTCTGGGCATGGTGCCCATGTGGGAGTACATGTTCGATGACTGGGCGTAGGGGCCAGGGCTCTTGGGCACGGTGTTGAGATCATCCTGGGTGCTGTTGAAAGGCTCTCCCAGGAAGCCGTGGGGAGGTGGGAGATGTGGCCCAAGACTCTCGGGAGAGCTGGGGACCACAGAGACGCGCCGGAAGGTGAAGGAGCGGGGGATGCTGCTCAGGCTCCCAAAGCCTTTGAACTTGAAAAGCTCTGGCAAGGAGAAAGGAGGGATGAGTGTGGCGTTATTGCTGGCATGGTGTGATGATGGGGAGTCCCAGAACCCCTGGTCCCGGGTTGAGGTGGGCAATGGGGCACTATGCAGCCTGGTGTCACCCTTTAACACCCACATCTGCAGTCCCAGATTGGCATGACATCCCTGTGGTCTGGGCTGTGTGCCATGCTGCTTGAGGCATCTCTGCTGGGTACCTGGGAACTGTGCCCTGGTCCCTCAGGGAGCAGAAGTCTCCTGTGCCCTGGCAAATGTAGCAGCTGCATCTTCCCAACACAGCTGAGGGGCAGAGGAAACCCAACCCTGGCAAGCAGGCAACTCTAGAAATGATTTCTGCCTGCCTATTTCCTCCGGGGGACTCTGGGCAGGGCTGTGGCCATCCTGCAGGGTGCCCTGCAGGATGCAAGAATGGGACACAGGGAATGGGGGTCCTGGACACACGTGACCTGCCCACATGTTCATGTCTTGCCAGCACAGTGGAGCAGGAACCAGCCACGGGTGGTGAGATAACCTCCCCACTTCCTCACCCAGCCCCGCGCCAGCACCATCTGCCACCTGTAAGTGCTGAGCATGAACATGTTCGCCAGAAAAATATTTATAACTCCGGCGGGCGGCTTTGCATTTCACACCTCAGCCCCAGCTCAGCGGTGTGTGGCTGCAGTGCAGCCTTGGATGGTGCCGCTGTCAGTACTCAGGGTGAGTGAGTCTGTGGCCGCAGTGCTGTTGAGCAGTGCTTGCCTGCCGGCCCCGAGCGCTGTGTGAGCCACCGGGATTTTGCAATGTTGGTGCCATCCTGGGGCTCTGCAAAGCACAGCAGATTTGCCAGGGCAGGAAGCGACACGTTGCAGAGGTGCTGAGCAAGGACCCCGGCATCCGGGGCTGCTCGGCCCTCGGATTCCCACCTCCAGCTGCCATCCATGGGCTCTGTGGGGCAACCCTGCAGCTGGGCAGAGTGAAGGGGCTGCAGCCTCTCTGCAAGGCAGAAATCTCATGGCCCGAGTGCAGTTAGAGGCAAAACTACTTTGTGCTAAACATCTCCTTGGAGTCCAAGCATCTTCTGCTACCTGCTGCTCCTGGGGCTGCTGCGAGGCTGAAAAGGCAGCACTGGGGATTTTCCCCATTTCCCCACCACTCCACCACAAAAGAAAATCCCATCTGGGATGGAGTTGCGAGTTTGGCCAGTGCAGTGGTCCCGGGAGAGCTGGGAGGGACTGGCCCCCGTCTGGCGCCGGCCCCGCGGCAGGAATGCAAGAGAGCACAGCCCAGCGCTGGGAATGGGGTGAAGGCCACTGCAGCCTCCCCCCGGGGCTCCGGGGGAAAGCCGAGGTCTGTGAGAAAGTGCAGAGCTCGCTCCCGGTGGGTATCGAGCACTTCCTCCCAGAAAAGCCAGTGGAAATCCATTCCCAGGCTCCCTCCCCGGCTCCTCTGTGTCACCCCCGTCCCTGTGCTGTAGCAGCACCCTGGAGTGAGGGTCCGAGACACCCCTACCCTCAGGACCAGCTTGTACCCCAGCCATGCACCCTGAAGGGTGTGATTTAAGGAGTGAAGACCCCCAAACCCTGCTGTGCATCCCTCTGGTCACATCCCAGCATCCAGCACAGGGCTGGGCTGCAGCAGACCGGTCCCAATCCCAGCACCCAGCTCCTGATCAGCACCCAGCCTGGCGGATGGAAACCCCCAAAGCCCCTCACCCCAATGAGTTTCCTAACAGGAGCAGAGCCTGTCACAGCTCCAAACATCCCTGGACTGGGACGACCCAGGGAGCGTGTAAGCACACACTCACACTAAATCTCACACATCCTCCTACCCACTGAGATATCCAGCAGGTGAGCACCCCATTGCCCACCCACCCTGTCCCCATGGCCACTCACTGAATTTCTTGAAGCCCCGTCGTTTCTGGCCCTCAGCCATGGTCGTGCTGGTCAGAGGCCGTGGAGACGGAGAGGGACAAGTTTATAACTGTGAAGCCCTTCCCTGCCCGCTCCTCCCTTCCTGCCCCCCCCACAACCACCCTGCAGTCACTCATCGCTCGCTCAGCGTTTCCTCCCTAGTGCTGTCGCCCTGTTGCTGTCCCTGCCTGCCCTCACGCTGTCCCCGTGGGTTCCTGCAGTCCCCGTGGCTGCTTGCACCTGCCTGGCTGCCCAAGAGTCACCTCTGCACCCCGCTTTGGGGATGGCTGGCAGATGTGGACAACCAAAAACCTCTGAGTGCCAGCTCTAGAGGAATGTGTCAGCCCTAAAAGAGGGTGCTAGCCCCATGGAAGAAGGTGCCAAGCCTAGAGGAGTGTGACAGCACCATGGATGAGGTTGCCAGAGCCATGGCTGAGGCTGCAGCCCTGCAGACAGGACTCTGCCCTGTGGGGCGAGAGCTGGATGGCATCACTGCCAGCAGGAGCACTCCTCACCAGCCGTTCTCTCCTTCTGGGGACATTGAGGTGCTCCATAAGGGTGTCTCCATGCAGGACAAGGTGGCCTGGACTCAGCAGGGGTCCGGTGTCTGTGTTTCCCGTTCCCAGGGAGCCAGTGGTTCCCATGACCAGGATGCTGGCAGCCACCTCTGCCACAGCTCGGTCCTTTCGATCTCTCCACCTTGGGGAACAATTTCGAACAGCCTGAGATCGAGCTCTTTGGCTCTTTGTCCTGCACCTCAACACGGCCACGGCCAGGGGAGGAACTCAGTGTCCCCTGAGCCAGACCCTGGAGTCCTCCTGCCTGGCCATGGCCTCCCTACATCACAGCCGCGGCTGCAGGAGCAGAACTCTTGTTTAACTCCTGTAGTGTTTAAGCACACACGGGGCACACAGCAACGCCCTTTAGGACAGCGGCAGCGGGGACCGGTCGCTGCTCCCGCGCCAAGAGGAGGGACAACATGGCGGCGGCCCCAAGGACTGCAATACCCACAACGCCCCGCGCAGGGGCTGGCGAGTCACGTGACCGCACCGCTGGGTCACGTGGCGGAACGGGCGGGACGCGGTGCTGTGGCAACGGCGCGGCAGCCATGGCCAAGCAGTACGACATGGTCGAGTGCCCCTTCTGCGACGAGGTCTCCAAGTACGAGAAGCTCGCCAAGATCGGGCAGGGCACCTTCGGGTGAGTGCTGTGCCGTGCCGGCCCCGGCCCTCCCAGTCCCGGCCCGGCCCCGGTCTTCCCCGGCCTCAGGCCTGCAGCCGGGGCCCAGCCCCGCGGTCCGTCGGCGCCAGCCGCGGGTGCTCCTTGCTCGCGTGTCCTTTCCCCGGTCACCCCTCTGGCTTCAGAGATCCAGTCTGGCTCCTGGGCCCTCTTTTCGCCAGCCTGAGATCTCGTTCTGTCCCAGCTCTGGCAGAGCAAAGTTAACCTTGAAAACAGTTAGGGTGGGGACCTGTAACTTGGCTCCAAATGTGCAACTTGGCTGCAAATGTGCAATTTTTTGCTCAAAATGTGCTACATTACTGAATATCCTTGTAAGGCTGCAAGAGCTCTGGGCTCTCTGCTGGTTCACTGGGCCCTGAGGCCCTTTGGCCCAGGGGGAATGTGGCTGTATTGGCTCAGCACACAGTTCTTCTGTACGGTGCTTTGGTTTGTCTGGTTTGGGTTTGCTCCTTGTCAGGAGCACCTTTCTCCTTGTGCTGCTCATGGATTTTTTTCTGTTGTTTTATAGGGAAGTTTTCAAAGCCAAACATCGCCAGACAGGCAAGAAAGTAGCACTGAAGAAGGTGTTGATGGAAAATGAGAAGGAAGGGGTAAGTGTGGGGCATGGCTGGATTGGGGCTGTTGTCACCTGGGCTGCAATGGCACATGGCAGCAGCGAGGGGACTGGGCTGCACAGGATGGCTGCTGGGAAGTGACACTTCCCATGTGTTTCTTCTCCTCTGGGAGCACAGGGCTTCACACTGACTGTGTTTGTGGAAGAACTGGGTGATGTGTGAAGTACATGCTCAGGGGTTGGGGACAGAGGTAAAAGAGCTTAAACAGCAAAGGCAGCAGCCAAAGAAGCTGTTGTGCACCTCAAGCTGGGCTGTGCCATGTCCTGGTGTGAATGTAGAAGGTGATGAGAGGAGGGCAGGACCTGCCAAGCTGCATGGCCTGATCTCCTGCACCTCCAATCTCCATTCTCTCTCTCTCTTTTCCAGTTTCCCATCACAGCCTTGCGAGAGATTAAAATTCTCCAGCTGCTCAAACATGAGAATGTGGTGAACCTCATAGAAATCTGCAGGACCAAAGGTACTTTTGCAGGGTCTCCCTTGTGTTAATGATGGCTTTTCTGAGCCCTGCTGAGCAGGCTGGCATCTTGTGCTGGGATTGGGGTGGTCTAGCCGAGCACAGGCCTTTGTTACTGCCTGTGACATGGGGTGACAGGTCACTTACCTTGGAAAAGAGTTTCTAAATGAGTCAGGACGTTGCTGAAACTCAGCTGGAAAAAGCTGTTGTAGTCCTGCCAGGATATGCCTGTGCCATAGCAGTGAATGCTGCCTGTGCTGGGAAACTCCCTTCTGAGAGAGGCTTTAAATGAACCAGCACTGGAGACACTTTGGAGCAGAGGCTGCTCAGCCTGGAGCTGCCTCTCTGGGTTGGTTTGTGATGGTTTCTGGCAGCTCTGAGCTGATGACACAGCTCCAGCTGAGGTTCAGTCAGCATCTCTTCGTGTGGGTGATGTAACTGCTCATGCTGGTAGGGCTGAGACTCCACATGGGCAGTTCTGAGCTGCTCTTCCACCTCCTCACTCCCATCTGGTGCCATGTGCCCCCACTGCTGTGCAGGCTCAGCACACCTGGCCTGGCTCTGTTTCCAGGGAATGCTGTATAACATTTGCTAGAGTTTATATATCATTCTCTTACATGGATTTGTATTGGAAAAATACTTTGGAACATGACAGTTGATGTTACAGCCTGCCCTTCCCTGGCCAGTCATGTCAGTGAAATAAGAACAAAACTGATTACTGTCTGGTGTTTTTTAAAAAGTCCAGTCACTGAACTGGCAGAAATGCCTGGCCTAGGAGTGGGAAATTCAAGTTACTCCAGTACTCAGTTGTGTGTAGATTACTGTTTGAGTAGGTATGAGTGAAAAAACCAATGACAAGTTAATTTTTAATTCACTGTGTGATTAAAAGAGCTGTGATGATTGGGTGCCTGGCATACCAAGAATAAATATTTTTGTAGACATGTCATTTGTCCCCTTTTTGCTTATGTTTTGTTTGTGTTCCAGTTTTCACCCAAATCTACCTTGACCTCAGTTTGCAGTAAAGTAGAAATGTTCCATTTACCGTTCTCAAACGTGAGGCTTTTCTCTTTTTACGTTGGGAAGGTGTGTTTGGGGCTGTGTCTGTGTGAGGAACTGCAAACCCAGAGTAGCAGGCACCCTCCTGGCTGGGGAGGAGAGCAGTGTGCTTCTGTGGGGGCTGAGCTTTTCCGTTTGGAGATGCTCATCAGCAGGTTTAGCTGATTACAACTGATGGAAATCAGCCTTTGTTTTCAATAACGTTTTGCGTTTTGCGTGGGTGCTCTAGGAACAAGATTGAAATCAATTGCTTCACTTAAGGTCTGCTGTCACTGACTTCAGATTGCAGTTGGAGTTTTATATCACTTTGATCAAGACCAGTCTGTTTTCGCAGATCCTGTTTGAGGTTGCAGGAAATCTCACTTTTTGATGTGAGATTAGGCAGATTTTCCATGTTTCTGCATCTTTCCTGGGGCTGTCTGTGGGTGCCTCCTCTATCACTGGTGCTTGGCTGGCAGGGAGGAAACCCCACAGCTGTCATGTGCCCAGGGCAGCACAAAGTGAAGCTTTCAGAGGTTGCCATGCCCCTTCCTTGCCTGTCTGATGACATTCGCTGCACCAATCCTCATCTCCTGTTCCTGTCTTGCTAGTTTTGCTCAGTTCTTCTTTAAAAGAGACCCTGAGGCCTGCAGGCTGTCTGGTTCTTTGTGTTCCTGTGCCCTGAGATTCTGTGTAGGGGATGTTGTGTGAGCTTCAGGGTGGTGGGAGGTAAGAGGAGCTGTGACCTGGTGAAGGGTCCCTCCCTGACAGCCTCTGTGTGCCTCTCCTGCAGCCTCCCCTTACAACCGGTGCAAGGGCAGCATCTACCTTGTGTTTGACTTCTGTGAGCATGACCTGGCTGGCCTTCTCAGCAACGCCCATGTCAAGTTCACACTGTCAGAGATCAAGAAAGTTATGCAGATGCTCCTGAATGGACTTTACTACATCCACAGGAACAAGGTAATGGGACAGACTCCTGCTGTGCTCAGAGGGTGCTTTTCCAAGCAGCAGGTGTCTTAGCACAGGCTGGAGGGAAATCCTTGTTTTCCACCTCTGCAGCCTCTGTTGCTGGCCCCAGGCACCCAAGGAGGGCACTTTATTCACTTAACCCTTCAATGTCTGTCCTTGTACAGATCCTGCACCGAGACATGAAAGCAGCAAATGTCCTGATCACGCGGGATGGAGTCCTGAAGCTGGCAGACTTTGGGCTGGCTCGAGCTTTCAGCCTGGCTAAGAACAGCCAGCCAAACCGCTACACCAACCGCGTGGTGACCCTGTGGTATCGGCCCCCAGAGCTGCTCCTAGGTATGAGGAGCCCTGGGTGGGCTCTGCAGGCTCCCTGGCCCTTCTCAGCTCTCTGGGAGACTAACTCGGCATCTCCGTTTAGGGGAGCGCGACTACGGCCCCCCCATTGATCTCTGGGGCGCAGGCTGCATCATGGCAGAGATGTGGACCCGCAGCCCCATCATGCAGGGCAACACGGAGCAGCACCAGCTCACCCTCATCAGCCAGCTCTGCGGATCCATCACGCCAGAGGTGAGGGCCAGGCTGGGGATGAGCTGTGGAGAGCAGGAGTGGGCAGAGTCTGGTGCCAGCCACTTGGGGCTCTTCCCTGCCCTGGGGGCTGGCTGCTGTGTGCTCCCAGCAGTGGAGTGTGCCAGCTGCTGGCAGGGAGGCTGGAGAATCTTCTAGCCTCTGTTTTGAGGTTATCTCTCAGACAAACACCCTCAATTTCTGCTTAAAGAAGGGTGGGGGGTTTTATTCGCGGGTGCTTTGCACTGGTCACTTTGAAAAGCCTCTTGAATTCTCTCTTGTGATTGGCGGCATCAGCTCAGCTCTGGTGTGAGCACCCGGTCTTTCTCAGCTCCTCCTTTATCAGCAGCTCCTCCTTTATCAGCAGCTCGTCCTGCCCTCTTGTGGGGAGCGAGCCCAGGCATCTCAGCCCGGACTGGGATCTGCGGGGTGTTGTGCTGGCAGCTGCAGAGTCCTCGTCCTGCTGTCACAGTCATTATGTAAATACACTGGAGGTGCTTTCTTTGGCATGTAGCTACCTGCTGTGGTCTCTCCCAGACTGAGATAAGTGCTGGTGATTGCAGCAGGCTTTGCTTTCTAAGGATAAAAGGTGTCACATCCAGGTGATCATTTAGCAATCAGTTTTGTCACTTTAGCTGGCCTGAACCATGAATCCTAGTAGTTCTTTCATAGGGGAACCAGAAATCTTTGAGCATCATTTCCACACCAGGAAGACTGTCCTGACTTGTCCACATTCTCCAGGCATTAGTGCAGCTTTTAGTGCTTCTTTGTTGCTGTGAGAACAACGCCTGCCAGCTTGGAGGTTATAAAACGGAATTGTTTCAGTTTGCCTGAGGGGGTTTGAATCAAAAACGCCTTGTCCTTTCCATAACCATTCCTTGCCACCCCCTTTTCCCGCCCCTCGCCAGGTTTGGCCGAACGTGGATAAGTACGAGCTGTACGAGAAGCTGGATCTGCCCAAGGGGCAGAAGCGGAAGGTGAAGGATCGCCTCAAGGCCTACGTCAAGGACCCCTACGCGCTCGACCTCATCGACAAGCTGCTGGTGCTGGACCCCGCCCAGCGCATCGACAGCGACGACGCCCTCAACCACGACTTCTTCTGGTCCGACCCCATGCCCTCAGACCTCAAGAACATGCTGTCCACCCACAACCAGTCCATGTTTGAGTACCTGGCCCCGCCACGCAGGAGGGGCGGGCACATGCCGCAGCAGCCGGCGAACCAAGGCAGGAACCCAGCTGCCACCAACCAGACTGAGTTCGACAGAGTGTTTTGACATCTGGCGGGGTCCTGGCTGAGCTTCCCCACGTTAAGTGGAGATGTCCTGGCGAGGTCTTTTTGTCTAGGAAAGGACTTTTTTCAAGGTGAATTGACTGATGGGTGTTAACAGAGCTTTGCTATCTCCTTGGCCACTGCGTGACTTGGGGAGGTGATACCTGTGAGCTTGACATAGTTTCCCTGCAGCTTCCTGTCTCACAACCTGTTTTTGCCCCCCAAAAGTCTGTATTGGTTACATTAAACTTGCAGATCAATTGTTATGGATCTGGTGATGGAAAAAAAGTCTCCATCCGTGATGGGGCTCTTGGCACTGGCAGGACTGGGAGTAGCTGCCCTGGACCAAACTGGGCCCTGCTTGGAGATGCCTCTGCTCTCTTGGTCTGTCATAGCTCCTGCATGGAGTATCCTCTGAGCACTGAAGCACTGATGTAGGACAAGGCAGGTGCTTCTGAGTCATCAGATGTGTCTTGGGGAAGGCAGAGTCACCATAGACAGCATGACTGGCTCTCCCTGGAGACTGGAATCTAGCCTAAAAAAGAGCTTATTGGGCAAACCAGGGAGGTGGGTGGGTGGCAGTGGCAGAGCTGGATGCTCCATGTAGCCAGGATTTACAGTGGGGATTGCTGGTCTCTGTGGCAGCATATGGCATCCATGCTTTCTTCATTGCAAACCATGGCTGGGAGTCACATTGGATATGCCCAACCTGCTGCAGCCAAGCACTGCCCTATGCCTGAGGTGAGATCTGCCCTCCTGCTGTCCGCAGGGGTTCCAGGGTAGTGTGGCCACCTTCACTGGGAGCAGGAGGACACTCGTGTCCCCTGCCAGTTCCCTTGGCTATCAGGTGTAGCCAGCCATCTTCTCCCTGAGCCCCATGGATGCCAGGATCACAGGATTCAGCATGTGCAGCTGGTGATAGCATTTGGCACTTGGTAACTTGTCTGTTCACAATTACTGACAAAAGCCACGTCATTGGTGGTGTGAGGTCTCATGAAGAAGCTGTGGTGAATGGGGCCATTCTCAGGATAAAAAATGGACTTGAATAAAGACACGTATAAGGTAATTCTGTCTTGGTTTGGGGCTCCAAAACAATGTCTCTTTGGGGGGAGTGGGGCTCTGTTTCTTTGGAAAAATAATCAGTTATGAGAAATAAGCCAGTTAACTTGTGCCATTGTGGATAAACATGGTCCTGTCCCAAACAGCTGGTGTGACCCTCCTGTCGCTGTGTGGCCTCAACGGGGACAGCAGTGGGAGCCTGCACAGCAGCACCGGGCCTTCCTGAGGGCAGCTGGGGTTCGGGCAGCCTGAGCCCCCCGTCCTGTTCCGGGGAGCTGGGTGCTCAGCGCAGCCGTCCATGAACACATCACTGAGGCTGCTGCGGGCAGCCCGGGGGCTCCGCTGGCACCGGGCGGGGTCTGTGTGCCCAGCTTGGGCGGTGGCGGCTGTAGGGCCATGTCCCTGTGCTGGCAGGCTGAGAGATCTCGAGATGCGTTGTGCCTGATGCTCCGTGCCGAGCGGGGCAGCCGGGACCCCCGGCCCTGCCGAGGCGCCTGGACGGGCTCGGGGGCGGCCGCCTCGCTGCCCTTCGCAAAGATGGCGCCGCCCCCTTCCTCATGCGACGTGGCGCGCGCTGCCAGTTCCGAAGATGGCGGCG
>VZTB01014652.1:0-10722 GCA_013397245.1 Thryothorus ludovicianus | reverse complement strand
CGGGCCCGGGGGCGCCGCTTCAGCACGCGCCCCGCGCGCGCCCCCGCCACCGACTACCAGGTACCGCGCGGGGCCGCGCACCGGGCGGGCTCGGGGCCGCGCACCGGGCGGGCACGGGGCCGCGATGGCGACGGGGCTCCGGTCCCGCGTGGGGAGGCAGACACGCCTCCTCTCCCGACCCTTCTCTGCCGCCTCCCGCAGCCCCGGGCCGTGCCGGCTGCCGCGCGCCACGTGTCCCCGCTTCCTGCTCGGGGCATCCCGCAAAGCCCCGTGGCAGCAGCGGGTGAGCCCGGCCTGCAGCGGCAGCCGCTCCGGTAGCCACGGCGCGTCCCGGCCGCACGCGGCTGCGCCAGGTGTCGTGGGGGTGATGGCGGTCCCCGGCGGGGAGCACCCCCCCCGGCAGGCGGGAGCGGTTCCGCTCCGCGGAGCTGGAAGCGCTGTCCGTGCCAGTGCCACTGTCTGGTGGGACAGGGTCCAGCTGCCCGGGTTGAGTGTCCCCACGTTTGGGACAGGGGTTGGTGCTATGCCAGGTCCCCGCTGCAGCACACGGCGGTGCAGCGCCAGGCTCACATCCCCTTGGGCGTGGGTTTGGGGGGCTCGGTGACAGTGGTGATCTGTTGTCTCAGGTGTGCCGTGCAGGTGCAGCGTTGCTGCTTCGTTAGCGCCGCTCATTAAACCCCGGCAGGTCGGGTGCGCGCTGGAGCGCTGCCCGCTCCCGCCGGCGGCGACCTTGTCCCACTGGGCAGCGGCGTGTGCCGGTGCTGGCCCCGCCGCGGGGCCAAGGGGCAGCTGCGGAGGGGCGGGTATCCCCTGCCCATAAGTAGCCTGTCCCCGTGACAGGATCTGGCGCTGCCGGCACGTCCCCGCGGCACCATGGCAGAGATGCTGCCGGCCTGGGTGACCAATGACACCGGCGAGGGGACTGAGCCCGAAGGGGTGGGTCGGGGCGCAGCGGGCTCTGGGTAGTCTGGCCCCTGGGGCTGTGGCGCAGCCACAAGGCTGCTGTGATGGGCGCTATCCCGACTACCCCGGGCGTCTTTCCAGGATGCAATCCGGATGCTCAACACCCTGCAGACCAATGCCAGCTACCTGGAGCAGGTGAAGCGGGAGCGCGGTGACCCCCAGGCCCAGCTGGAAGCCATGCGGGACTTTTTGGAGAGGAGCGGACTGAAGGTGAAGGGCTGATCCCCAGCCCTGTTCCCCCTGTCCTGTTAGCAGTGCCACCGTGCTTGGCACTGGCTGCCGTGGGGGTCTCACAGGGTGGTTGAACTCTTACAGGTCGAGGACCTGGATCGACTGAATATCATCCACGTCACGGGGACGAAGGGCAAGGTGAGGTGGGAGGGCAGTGCTGTGGGGGACTGGGGGGCTGAGGTGGGGACTGCTGGTGTCTGTGGCTCCGTTTGGCCCTGCTCTGGAACGGGGGGTTTAACACAGCTGTCTCCTCAGGGCTCAGCATGCGCTTTCACTGAATGCATCCTCCGCAGCTACGGGCTGAAGACAGGCTTTTACAGGTGGGCAGGGGGGTCAGGAGGGTTATAAAGGGCTGGTGGAGCTGGGCCTAACTCTTCCTCTTGCTCTGTACCCAGCTCCCCTCACCTCGTGCAGGTGCGCGAGCGGATCCGCATCAATGGGCAGCCCATCAGCAAGGACCTCTTCAACAAGTACTTCTGGCTGGTCTACAACCGCCTGGAGGAGACCAAGGTGGGGCCAGCAGGGTTTGTGGGGGTGCTCCCTCCCTTGGGTCTCCTGCTCCCAGAGTCTCACACTCACCCTGCTCTGCCTGGCAGGACCCAGCACACGCCAGCATGCCGGCGTATTTCCGCTTCCTCACCATCATGGCCTTCCACGTCTTCCTGCAGGAGAAGGTCAGTGGTGGTGGCCTGCAGCTTCTGAAATGTCAGGTTAATGGGGACCTCAGGGAGGGGGGACTTGGGGCAGAATTTGTGTGGGTTAGGCTGTCATGGCTGTAAATAGAGGATGCTGTGCCAGCTGGATGATCCGCCCACAAATAGGGGGTGTGCTCAGGTGTGGGTTTGGAAGGGCTGGTGGCAGGGACCTGTCTCCACTCACATCCCTGAATCCGTGGGGACATATGCTGCTGGCGGCTCTGACAGCTCCAGTGTCCCTGTGTTCTCAGGTGGACCTGGCAGTGGTAGAAGTTGGCATTGGTGGCACCTATGACTGCACCAACATCATCAGGTAGGAACTGGCAGGGCTGAGCCTGTCCCCAGGGCTGCCAGGACCTGTTGTCCTCCCAGAGGAAGGGGGAACAGCAGTGACACTGCCATGCTGCATCCCCAGGGCGCCAGTGGTGTGTGGGGTCTCCTCCCTGGGCATCGACCACACCAGCATCCTGGGGGACACCATGGAGAAGATTGCCTGGCAGAAGGGGGGCATTTTTAAGGTAGGGAGACCTGGTCTTCTCCCTCCTCTTGTGTTTGCAGGGTGTGTTCCCCCATGTCCCTGAGCACCCCCCATGTCCCTGAGCACCCCCCATGTCCCTGAGCACCCCCATGTCCCTGAGCACCCCCATCTTTCCCAGCCCGGTGTGCCGGCGTTCACCGTGGCGCAGCCGGAGCGGCCGCTGGAGGTGCTGAGGGAGCGAGCCCAGGAGCGGAAGGTGAGTTGGTGGTGGGGCTGTGGGTTGGGGGTACCCCATGTCAGGGGGCTCAGCCTTCTGTCCCCGCAGTGTCCCCTCTACCTCTGCCCGGAGCTGGATGACTTTGAAGAGGGCTGCCAGGCGCTGGAGCTGGGGCTGGCAGGTGCCCACCAGCGCTCCAACGCCGCCCTGGCCTTGCAGCTGGCTCGGACGTGGCTGCAGCGCCGCGGCTGCCAGGGTAAGGCAGGGGGGACAGGGACAGGGTGGGCCAGACCCCAGCAGGGCCCCTGAGGTCTCAGATGCCTGTCCTGCCTAGGTATGGGGGAGCTGAAGGAGGTGCCGCCAAGCCCCGAGCTGCTGGGGAGGCCAGTGCCACTGGCGCCTGCCTTCCGACTGACCGATGCCATGATCCAAGGTGCAGTATGGCCCTGCCAGGACCCTCCTCGCCGTGGGGGGCTGTGCTGGACCCCAGCCAGTGCCTTGTGTGCTGGAGGGCACAGTCTGCCCCACACTGTGTTCCCACGGGGGTCCCAGCCATGCCCTGTGTTCCCCCAGGCCTGCGGGACACAGAGTGGCTGGGCCGGACTCAGGTGCTGTCCCATGGCCCTGTGACGTGGTACCTGGACGGAGCTCACACCACCAGCAGCATCCAGGCCTGTGTCCGCTGGTTCCGCCAGGCCGCCCTCAACCAGGACA
The DNA here is from genome assembly GCA_013397245.1 of Thryothorus ludovicianus. Classification (NCBI taxonomy): domain Eukaryota; kingdom Metazoa; phylum Chordata; class Aves; order Passeriformes; family Certhiidae; genus Thryothorus; species Thryothorus ludovicianus. The sequence continues at coordinate 7,424 of VZTB01014652.1, read as the reverse complement.
AGCCCCATGAGTAAGGAGAGGGTGCAAAGGGGGGCACACATTGCCGGGGTGTGGTGGTGGTGCTGCAGGTCCCCTTGGGGCATGGGCCACCTGCCCTTTCTCCCTGCAGTGGTTCTGAGGTGCGTGTGCTGCTCTTCAATGCCACAGGCGACCGGGACACGGCGGCGCTGCTCAAGCTGCTGGTGGTGAGGTTTGGGGGGCATGGGGTGGGGGTCACTGTGTCTGGATGCTTGGGTTCTCTGTCGGTCCTGGGACCTGCTTTGCTGTGGGTGGAGGGAGCCACGAGGTGGAGCTGGCACTCTGTCTGTCTGTCTTTCTGCCCATCCTGCTATCCTGGGGGTGTATCCCACCTCCACTGCTCCCTGCAGGGGTGTTATAGTCGTGGGTGCAGATAAGGGACTTGGATCATCCCCTGCCCCATCCTCTGTAGCCCCGCTGGTGTGGGACTGGCCTCAGTGGAAGCCCCGTGGGTGGGTCCTGGGGGTTCCCACAGTGCTGATTCCTCCTGTCTCTGCAGCCCTGTCACTTTGACTATGCTGTCTTCTGCCCCAACTTCACGGAGGTGTCGGTGACCAACAATGCAGGTGCGTGCTGGGGAGACAGGGTCTTCCCCAGCTCCCCATCCTGATCCCTCCCCAGCTCCTCCTGCCATCCCTGACTGCTGTCCCCATCCCTCCCAGACCAGCAAAACTTCAACGTGACTCTGGAGAATGCCCTGACCCGCTGCCTGGAGAATCAGCGGACATGGACAAGGCTTCTGGAGGAGAAAGTGGGGCAGGACCCCTGGCTCCCATCTCCCCTGCGGGTGGGGGGGCTGCTGCAGCCAGCCCCTGCCCGAGGCTCCCTGCTCCTGGTGCCCCCGGCCCCACGCCCCCTCAATTCCCCAGCCCTCGTGTTCCCGTGCCTGGCCCAGGCGCTGCGGTGGGTAGCACAGGGCCGGGACCCCCACCTGGCAGCCCCCGCGGCCTCGGGGGCTCACCCCCACCCCGCAGCCAGCAGCGGGGCCGTGCTGCTGCGGGAGGCGGCCGCTGTCCGTGTCCTGGTCACCGGCAGCCTGCACTTGGTGGGAGGAGCCCTCCGGCTGCTCGACCCCGCACTGTCCCAGTAAGGGACAGGGCTTGGCACCTCTGTTTACTTGAAGCAACGAGTTTGCCCCCAGTGATGCTCAGAGGCATCTGGAGGGGGATGTGGGACCTCCCGACTCCATCCTGGCTTGGCTGTTTTCACCCCAGTGCCTTTTGCCTGTGCCCTTCCCGGGACACTGTCCATGGGGGGATGCTCCTGGTCTCCATCCCCTCCCTAGTGAAACTGACTTGAGGGGACCCCCAGGGTTTGGGGGGTTGCCCCAGGCTGTGGTGAGGTCCCAGTGCCTCGTAGGTGGGAGCCTCAAGCTGTGGCAAGGCTCAGCATCAGGGCACAATTAATTTAACATAGGGAAGGTTTTTATTATTATTGATAAGAGTTTGTAACTTGGATGGGGAGCTGGGGGGAGTGGTGGGTTCTGCCCATCGTCCTGTGGGAGGGCAGCAGCCTTGCACCATCCTCCGCAAATAAACCTCTTGCTGCTCCCACTGGTGCCTGCTGCCTTCTTGGGGCGATGCAGGAGGGGCACGGGGGTCACCCCAAGTGCTGGGGTATGTCCAGGGGGCACCCACTTCTTCTTCCCCCCCCATTTGATGGGGAGCCTTGGGGGAGGTTTTGGCAATAGCTGCTCCTTCTGCCTCCCCACTGCAGCGGGGGACCCCGGGGGGGTTGCAGGGTGCCTCCCCCCCGGTGTGGGCTGCCCTCGGGGGGCCAAAGCATTCACTGAATGAGTAATGGAGGCCCCCTCTGGGCTCGGCCTGAGATTTGGGGCAAAACATCAGCTTAATGGCACTGGGGTGGGTCCCCAAGTCCGTTGGCCGGGGGCTGCGCGGGCTCGGGGGGGCCCGGGGGCGTCAGGCCATGCTGCTGGTGGAGCAGGGGGTGCTCTGGGTGCTGCCGATGCTGTGGTTGGTGCTGCTGCTCTCCGAGGCTGGCGCCGTGCTGGAAACCGGCTGCAGTTTGGAGATGGGACCTGGCTCACGCCGCCCGCCACGGGGGAACACCAAGGGGAAACCAGACTCAGGGCGAACAGCGGTGGCCGTGGCTCGGTCCCCTGCGACCTTCCAGCCCTCGTGCACAAACCCCAACAGATCACTCCCCAGCTGGCCCCTGAGACCCACTGGGATGGAGATGAGCATGGGGCACCAGGAGCAGGAGGGAGGGCAGATGGCAGAGGGGCCCCCAGACAAGCAGAAGGGACCCCGAGGAGCTGTAGGCACCTGAAGCAGGGTTATTCCCCTATAGCATTGCCAGGACTGTGCAGATGAGGGCAGGGAGCAGCCTGGTCTCTGGCTCACCTGGGGACTTTGGCCAGGAGGGAAAAATGGGCAACCCAGTGAGGGACATGTGTGTGGCCCCCCCATCCCACCACGGGGGTCCCCAGGGGTGGTGGATACTCACGGGTGTGTGAGTAGATGTACCAGAGCACGGCAGTGAGGAGTGCCCCGATGAGGAAGGCGCCGAAGGTGATGCCCAGGACAGCAGCCAGCCCCAGCCCACGGTCTGTGGGAGGAAGAGGCCATCAGCACTGCCACACTGGGAGGGTCCCTTTCCCACTCCCATTCCCATCCTGACCACCTCCCTTGCCCTGAACTCACAGTTGAGTGGCCGCCAGGCGTCTTTCACTGTCACCTCCAGGACCTTCTCAAAGATGGTGTCATTCTGTGGAGGTGGAGGTTGGGGTGAGAGGGGGAAGATGTGCACCCCTGCAGGATGACAGAGGTGGGGGCCCCCAGGCTCTTTGCAGACCAGAAAATGCTCCTGGACGAGCTCCATCACTCAACGGTGTGGGACAGACCCACCGGGCTGCTACCACCGATGGGGACAGGCATGGTGGCACCACAGGGTGGGGAGGGGTTTACACTGACCTGCAAGCCAGCCTTGCACTTGAGGGTGGCAGAGAAGGGGATGTGTCCGCCCTCAGGAACGGTGTAGGTGAAGCGGAAGCGCCAGACCTTCCTCCCGTGGCTGCTGGGGGGACCCTCCAGCACGGCCACCCCCGCGCCCCGCGCCTCCCCGCCCTGCACCAGCAGCACTGGCTCCCGCCCCGAGGCCACCAGCCAGCACTCCTTCAGCTGCAGGTCGGCTGGGTGATCCATCCACCGCATGGACGCCTGCGTGGGGTGGCAACGGGGCACGCCATCAGGGTCACTGACCCAGGGGTGGCTGGGCTGCCCCAGCCTGGGCACCGGGACAGCGGCAGTACCTGCACAAAGGCCTCCTTGTTGATCTCCAGCTCCGTCTGCGGTGCCTCGAAGGCAGCGGTGGGGAAGAGGCGCAGGAAGAGCTCCCGTGGGATCTCGCACTCGAAGCCCACCTGCAAGAGGGGGGCAGTGCTAAGGGGGTGCCCAGCCCCCGGCTGACAGTGACATCTGCACCTTCTGCCACCCCTGGACATGCTGGGAAACCTGGCTCTTACCCGCACACTCCGGAGCACTGCATCCCTGGCCAGGCTGAGGATGAGCTGCAAGGAGGCAGGAAGGTTGGGTCAGTCAAGTGGGCCCCACTGCTGGAGCCTGGGATGGGGTGGGATGGGGTGGGATGGGATCCATAGGATGGGATGGGATTGTCCCACCCACACACTCTCCCTCTATCTCAGCCCTGGACTACACTATGATGTTTCCAGCCATGCAAAAGCAAGGAGGTCCTGGTGGAGAAGCCCCCCTGGCAATCACTGAAGCTCTCATGGGCCATCAGTGGGGATGGAGGCAACACCCCCAGCCAGCCCCTCCTCTCACCTCATTGTTGGCATAGCCCCTGCCCTCCAGTGAGGTGCCACAGTGGCTGAGGGGGCTTTTCAACATGAAGTGGGTGGCATTTTTCTCTGCCTGGCAGTTGATGTCCCTCAGGGTGATGTTCACCACGTCCTTGATGGGCTGGGAGGAAAGCACACTGTAGTCACCCACTGACTGAGAACAGCCCTGTGCCACCCACCTCAAGCACCCAGGGGAAAATACAATTTATGGGTGATTTTGGTGGACATTGGCACACCTCTCCACCCTCCTCACCTCCAGGTAGGACCTGATGATGATGATCTCCATGGTTTCATCTGTGCACTTCCAGGGTTTGAGTGTGAGCAGCACCTGGTGGGGCAAGTCTGGGGGCTGTGTGATGACAAGGGGAGCGGTCGTCACAGGCACCTCGACCTTCTCTGCAGGACAGGGAGATGGGGGAGCTGAGTTGGAGTGGTGGAACCCCCCTCATCCCACCCAGCCGTGGGGCACTGGGGGCCTCACCGTGCCCATGAATCTCCAGGCTGATGTGGGTGCTGGCAGGGATGGCAGAGTAGGAGGCAATGACACTGTAGTTCTTCTCAAAGGCTTTAGCAATGAGGTTCTGCTCTGAGTCAGGCAGGAGCTCCCCAGGGATCAGCACCGGGAATGAGGAAAACTTGTAATTCCCAGAGACCTGCAGAGAGGAGGAAAGGGGGGAAGCACAGAGGGGCCAAGTGGAGACAAGGACAGCCGGGGGTGCACAAGGCAGAGTTCATCCCAGTAATGAGGGCTTGCAAGCCACTTGTCCATGTCTAATATCTCCAGGTGCCCTCCTGCCACCCTCCCCATGCCCACCTGGGCACCTGGCAGACCCCTTGGGGGGGTGGTGGGGAAGGCACATTCCTCTCAGCATACCAATAATCTGATGCTGCACTTCGAGGAGAGGGACCAGGTGAAGTTGGCCTTGCTCTGCAGGATGAGGATCTGGTTGCCAGCAGAATTCTGAGGACAGCTCAGAGACAGATTCACCTCTGTGATGGGGAAGCTGGAAAACCACAAGACCCCCCTTCTCAGCATTCCATACCAAGTGGTCCCACATCCAGACTGGGATATGGGATTCTGCCTTTGAGACACCCCAACACATTCCCAAGCATCTCCCACTGCCTGTCCCACCCCTAGGACACTGCTGGCATGTGGTACCTGGGCTCCGACTGCAGATGGATGATGTGAGCAGCCCTGGTGCTCTGGGCGTCACTGCCTGAGCAGCTCTTCACCCCGTGGAAGAAAACCTCAGTCTCAAGGTGCAGAATGGCATTGAAGTGCTCCTGGGGAACACATTCTGGAGGGCTCTGGGCATCTGTGTAGGTGGCAGGGTCATGAGTCAAACTCAGAGTCAAACAGTGGGTGGGGAGATGCTCAGGGCCAGGGGCATCAGTCCCCATAGCATCTCCCTGGGGAAGATAATTTGCCCCAGGATGTTGTCACCCTTCTGGAACAGGAAGGCCACTCCTGCCCACTCCAGCCCCCCAGTGCTGGCCCCCAGCCCCACGCACCTTCTCCCAGGTGGAGCTGGACCCTGCGGGGGTCCTGCAGCTCGCTGTAGGATGTGATGCCCCCATAGTTAGACAGAGCCCAGGCCAGCAGCTGCCCCTCACTGGAGACCACAGGTGGCTCAGGGTTTGGTGCTCCAATGGTCTCTGGGCTGAGGTGGGCGTCCTGTGGGCCAAGTGACAGCCTAAGACGGGGTGAGGGACAAGGAGCATCCCTCCCTTACACAGGCTGGCACGGGGAAGGCAAGGAGCACCTTTCCCCCCAGTGTGCAGGATACTAATGTGAGCCTAAAACAGGTGAGTGTCCCTGGAGCCTGGGCCAGGGGTCACCCTGCATGAATGGGGCTTTTTGTGACCGTGAGCTGGGAGCAGCGAGGGTGGCCGGCGGCACACGGAGGGCTCAGCCCACTTTATTATTAGCCACAAACAAAGCAGGAGGTTTATTTTGCTAACAAAGCGCCCGACCCCGGCTCAGCTCACTGGAGCCAAACCCCATCCCTGACCTTCCTCCTGCCGGCTGGAGGAAATGGGAGCTTTTTCCAGCCCTGTGCGTCATTCCCTGCCTGGCCAGCCCAGCACTCAGCGCCGCCAGCAATGGTCAGGAGCGTCCCCTCCTCCCTGGGGCACCACAAGCATCATGTCTGGTGACTGGGGGGACCACTCTCCACCAGTAACCCCCTTAAACATCCCCATGGATGGCCTGAGCCCTGCTGCCCCCGGGGTTGCTCCCGTTGTGGGGCTGTGGCACTCACGGTGCGGATGATCAGGTTTGAGCACGGGGAGGTGATGGTGGCAGAGCAGCGGCTGCAGAGGAGGATGAGCACGGCTGGCCGGCTGCAGGCATCAGCTCGTGGAGTGACTGTCACCATCAGAGGGACAGGAGAGTCCTGGGGTGGAAGAGGAGAGTGTCACCACTGTGGCCAGCAAGCCCCAGCTGCTGTCACCTTCCTGGCTGCCCTCTGGAGCCAGAGGGAGAAGGGAGAGACCTCAGGCTGGCCCTGAGGATGAGCCATGCAGGAGGCAGCCATGGCTGGGTTTAGGGGGCAGGGATGCCACATGAGTTGTACGTACACTATCAGGGCAAATCCCCACTGGCTCCCCTAAGTAAGGGACCAGCTGTATGTCCACCTGGAAGATGGTGGTATCCTCACCTGGTGTCCAGGACTGCCCACATAGCGGAGTCTAGGCACCCCCTTCTTAGAGCATCCTTGAGTTAGAGACTAAGTAATCTCTGCACTGGGTACAAGAGTGTCACCCCACTGTGGGCTGGGGTATCCCCACACTGAGGACTGGAGCATCCCCACCCTGGGCACTGGGACATCCCCCCGGCAGGTTTCCCAGCCCCATCCCAGCACTGTGCCCAGGTGTGTCCCTAGGGGTGTGCAGGGATGCCTGGGCACAGTGGGGGCACACACCATTCCTCGTGGCTAGCACTGCCTGGTTGCCTCTAGCCGGAAATCTGGATGGGGAAGTCAAAACTCCGGGCTCTAAGTTTGGCAACTGCTGCCTGAAAAACGACTCGCAAAGTTCTGAGCCGGGCAGCGAGCAGGGAAAAGCAGCTGGGGATGGGTGGGTGGAGGCTGTCGCCAGTGCCGTGTACAGGGCTGACGGGATGAGGCCGTGGACATCCCAGCCTGGCCACGGCCCCGTGGGTGGCCAGGGACCCCGAGTGGCCCCGAGTGTCGGGGAGGAGCTGGCGGCTGTTTTTCCTGCCGCGTGTTTTGTGGCGCTCCATTGTTTGGCTGCGCGAGTGGCGGGAGCCTCGGCGCTCCCCGCCGCCGCCTTTCGGGTTATTTTTTTCTTTTTCTTCTAAATTTTTTTTTTTTTTTTCATCGTGGGGATCTGCTTATAGAAAACAGTTTCCAGTAATTCTTCTATAAGTGGAGCCGCGTCCCTGCCCAGCTTCCCCCGCGCTCCGCGGGGCTCAGTGCCGCAGCCGTGACATCAGTGCGTGTCCCCTGCTGCCGCTGGTGACAACCCTGGGGCACCCCCAGCCCTGGCACTCATCCAGGATGCCAAGGCCAGGTCACTCCAGGCTAAGCCAGAGGGGTCCTTGCAAAACCGACCCTCCCCAGCG
>VZTB01014651.1:30043-64585 GCA_013397245.1 Thryothorus ludovicianus | reverse complement strand
AAAAAAAATAGAAGGCTGTATCTTGCATATTCATCAAATAAGTAGACACCACCTGGAGCAATGTGACTAAAAGCCTCTTTTCCTCAGGATCATGCTGGGGCTGGATTAGAAGGAAATGTCTTTGGAAGGGTTTGCCAGTTACAGAGGTGGAATTTGCCTCAAGACCTCTGCTTGATGATATTGATCACTGTAAGAGTTCTAGCAGGTAAAAACAAGACAGTAAAATGCCTTGGGTTAAGTGCCACCATGCATCCTGCAGTGAATTCCCTCTCCACCAATGCTCAGCTGGGATGGGAGGGCACTGTTCACATTTTGGGCACTGTTCACATTTTGGGCACTGTTCACATTTTTAGGCCTCTCTTTTGAATCCCTGTAAGAAAAAATTTCCCTTAGTCAGAGTTTTGGCTTCAGGGCTCAACGAGCCTTTCCAGACACACCAAAGCTGTGTCTTGCCCTTGCTTTCAGCTGAGAGAAATTGATGCTCTTGTCTCAAATTCAGAATTTCTGAGTTCTTAACAGCAATAACCTCCAAAAACTTCTTTCCAGAATGACATTACCAGAAGGGATGGTCCTTAGGATACCATTCCTGGAAGTACCATTTTAATGAGTAGGTCATTTGAGGACTGGCAAGATGCAGCCTGTTTGAAAAGAAAGTTGATCTAGACACTGAGAAGTTCAGAGGTTTAAGTTCAGTTTCTAATTTTTGCAATCTTTTTATTCCAGGAAAGCAACTGCCACTTAAGCTCAGATAAGCAGCCCAACAACCTGATGATGTGTCTGAACACTTCAGAGGAATGTAAAAAAGAAATAAACACCTCAAAGTGAAAACGTTTGCCCTGCAGGTAAAAAAATAAGAGTTGGATGAAACATAAGCTTTAAAGTTTTAGAGCTGATTAGTTTTTTTCTCAATACTTTTCATTTAAGCACTAATTATTCTTTCCAGCCCTTTCAATGTTAATCCATTATTAAATGGGTTAAAGAGGCACCGAAAAAATCATGTCAGGCTTTCTAGCTGCCGAAATAAGACTCTCAGAAAGTGTTTTGAGGAGCAAGAAATCTAATTAGTTCATTGGTTAATGAAGTAAATCAAAGGAGATTGGCTATGGAACCAATCTCATTCACTGCTTTCACTAACTCCTAAACTAGGGTGGGATGTTTCCCTTCATGGCCTGGTTATAGACCCTGTGCAAAGCAAGAGGAAAAATGTAATTAGTGCCTGGGCTAATTGGTGGCGTGTTTTGTGACAGGCTGCCCTGGCAGACACTGTGTGATGTAGCATTGTGCAGGATTACCACAATCACACTGTGACACAGCCCTTTATGCTGTAAGGGGAAAAGGAAGAAATGCTCCAGTTTCCATTTTATTCTGGTTACAAAAGGCTGCTGGAAGCATTGTCCTAGTATCATGTTTGGAACTGATTTCCTGTATCCATGCTAAATTGATTTCTTTGTATGGATACTGCATGTTTGCTGCCATTTTACATTTCTGATAATTAAGAGTTTGACCAAATATGGAGGGTAAATAATTTTCTCATCTGGGCAAGCTTAAAGGTGCAATAATGCAACTGAGTTCAAATGAGGATGGGGTTCAATTTCACCTGCTTAAACAATCCTTGTTCAGCCAGTGATCTTCCATCCCAGGAACTGGAACAGCAACTCACCTACCCAGCACCACTGACAGAGAATTATGGAACAAAGGAGTAGTGTCAGGATAGGGGGGAATGGCTCTAAACCGAAAGAACTCAGATTTAGATTAGATGTTATGAGTAAATTCGTCCCTGTTAGAGTGGTGAGATGCCACAGGTTCCCAGAGAAGCTGTGGCTGCCCCATCCCTGGGAGTGTCCAAGGCCAGGGTGGACAGGGCTTGGAGCAACCTGGGACAGTGGAAGGTGTCCCTGCCCATGGCAAGGGGTTGGAAGGAGATGATCTTTAAGATCCTTTCTAACCCAAATAATTCAATGATTCTGTGGTGATTCTATGGCTGTGAGTCTCTTGTACCTTTCTAGTGGAAAAGCTGCTTGAGCTGGTATCACTGATTTTATTTTTCGGCAGAGCTGGGCTGTGGAAAAAGGGAATCAGGACTTAGAACCAGCTGCTACCTGGCACTGCTTAGAGGAAGCCCAAGATGATGGACAGGGCAGGAACCACATCACTGCTTGGAGAATAAAATAGGCAGCTGTAGCATAGAGTAGTATAAACACAACTCTTAAAAAGAACCTTTGCTCCCTTTTTAGCGAGAGAGGCTTCCCAATCACTTGGAACTAAATCCTATCAAGCCTGAACTAAATTCTGCTGCTTGGGAGCAAACCTTTATATCACGAGGTTGGAGTTTGGGTGTGAATGGAGCCGTGGGTAGGATATTAGTGGGCAATTTTTATACAGAAATGACAAGTACACTGAAAATTTTGCAGCCTGGCCTCCAGAGAATTCATCAGATTTAAGTATTACTGCAGCATTGCATTTGAGTGAAAGGGCAAAGAGAGGGAGCATTTATCTTATCAGAATATTGACTTTCTTGCAATATTGTTGTTCTGCTTTCTGGGGATGCAATAGCACCAAGTCGTGTTTGCATAGCAACAAGGTAAAGGTTTCTTTTTTAAATGTGTGGTTCTACTCTGAAAAAGAAATCCTAACACCATGGCAACACACAGTGATTCCTCCATCAAATATACTCTCAAAAAGTGCTTTGCTAGATTTAGGAATCATTATTAAAAAGAAAAGAGATATTAACAAGCTTGCTTCCAGGTTTTGCAGTGTTTTTATTCTTATATATATATATATTCAAGGCATTATTACCTCCACCTTATTAGCTAAGTATTTATATCTGCACAGACTCCCACAATATTCTTCCTGCTAACCCTCCTGCTCTTTTACCATCTGTCACTTCACTTCCAAGAGTAAAACTAAATTAATTTTTTTTAAGCCTGCTAAAATACTGTTAAAAGCAGACAAGTTCCACCCATGTGAGCTTTTAGTTAAAAAGCATACGCAAGCCTTTATGAACATACCCAGGAATAAAGCAGATAATATGTGCACATCTGCACCAGGAACAGCAGTTTCTCCACTGGATCAGTGGGTGCTTCACCTTCCCCTGCAATCTGTGTGACTGCAGAGTCTGTGCCTCAGTTTGGGATTTGGAGATAAGAACTGCTGAGGAAAAACAGACCTTTCAAAATCTCCCTCCAAGTGACTGACTTCAGAAGGTAGCAAGACCAGTGGTTTTCAGACACTTCTGATGAAAAAATATTCCAGAGAATCTCCAAATGAACAATAAAATTCCAAAAGAACAAAGAAATCCCCAAGCACCTACATATTAAAAAAAAAAAGCAGATCTGTACAGCTTGTTCTTCTTTTAATAAATTTATAGAAAAATGCTTAAAAACACCTTATTTAGTTAAACTTTAATAGCAAACTACTATCACATTCAGCAAAAGAGATGTTTTTCTCTTATTTAACACGCATTTCTCCCCTCTATTTGCATGTGTGGGGGAGTGATTGAACCTCTTTATTTAAAGAGATTCTGTTATTTAAAGAGCTTCTTGCTAACTAAAAACACCTCAGGATTCCTAAGCCAACCTGGCCTAGTGGAAGGCATCTGTTCCCATGGCAGTGGGGTTGGAATGAGATGATCTTTAAGGTCCCTTCCAACCCAAACCATTCTATAATTCTATGATTTATAGCCTGGCTGATTTTGGCTGCTGTGGTCTCCCTCTGAAGGTCACTGGCTGGGTGTCACTAATTTTACATTTTGATCAGCTCTGACGGGGAATCAGACAGACAAGTGCAAAGCAGGACTGATGAAGAGGGGTTTCAGCAATGACCTCTCTGACTAATTACTGAAAATTATGAACTCTCTCCAAATGTTTGCCACAGTCTGGAGGTCAGAGCCCCCCCGATGGTGACAGGTCAGTCCCCAGACAGGTTTTTATGATGATTTTTGCAATCAGTTCCATCTTCACAGATGATGCTGCAATCAGATCCATCATGCCTGCTGAATTTTGATCATTTTTACTGACAAGCAATAGAGAGAAGCAAAATCCAAAGAGAGCAAATAAGAGAAATGGCCCTGCTTAAAGCAGAATTTTCAGGCCTTTCAAAAGCCAGAACCATGGTACTGAGCTTCCCTTTGCCTCCTTCTCCCTTCTCTGCCAGCCTGAGCTTTGAATTACTGACAAGGGAAAGAAGGGAAAACAGAGAAAAGAAAAAGAAAATAAGGCAAGAAGGTTGAATTTCTCTGAAGCTAAGCAACACGTCATAGGAAGTGACCATAAATAACTCTGCTTTTTAATGTAATCCACTTAGAAAGATCTTTTATGGACCATTCATGTTGTTGCTTGAGGCAATTGTTCTTCTGGTAGGTATAGGTATAAAATGTGTATGTGGTGGAAGTAAAAGGACAGAATTGTCTCAAATAATGAACAGATTAATTGGCAATTTCAGCCTCCATGTATGTGTGTTATCAATATTTCCAGTCAAGACTGAGCTGACATCACCTCCAAATAAATATCATTGGACAAAGCCAACCTGTTCTGAAGTTTCAGATTTTGTACTCAGCTATTGTCAGGAATTCTAAAAAGTCGGAAGAAATCTCCTCTCCAAGTAAACTTGTCAAGCAGGAGGCAATTCCACAGCTTTTTCCAAAGCTGTATTAGCATTTGAATGCACTTTTTGCAACTGTGTAATGCCCCAGAATTCGCAGATTCCTTTAAAATGAAAGATTTGCCACATTTCCAGAGGGAATATTTCCATAGGGATCAGATAAAAACACTGTTTAATATAACACCTGGCCTTTTACTGCAAAGATGTTTGCATCAAAGTGCTGCATATTCAGTACATTTGTAATTTTTAATCATTGAGTTTTTCCTGTACTGAAAGTTTTATTCATCTAAAAGAAAAAACGAGCGTGGGAGCTATAAGGAGTATTTAGCCAGTCTTCTGAGTCTCAGTTGGAAAATATAATTTGAGATTTTTAGGAGAAATTGCTCTTCCAGAAAGATTTAATTCTGTGATGTATTGCTTCATTTCCCTCCCTCTGTCTTTAGGTATGAGCCATCTTCCTCTCCTCTACTTAAACCAAACAGGACAGTTTTGTTTTTATATATAAATATATTTTTGAATATATACAGATATTTACACTCAACCTAGTTATCCTTGATTAATTTTATAAAGCAGTAGAGAGAAATCTGCCCTTTCAGGGTGAAATTCAGCAGAACTCTTTTGCACAATGACTTTAAACCAGGGTGCATTGAAAATCATTGCACTTCTCAAAAACATGTGGAGGACATGGTTCAGTGGTGAATGATTGACAGTTGGTTATGGTGATCCTAAAAGTCTTTTCCAACCTCAATTGTTCTATGATTCCATGTAAAAGGGAACCAGATTCCAGATCACTTACTGAATTCCACCTTTAGTAGGATGAATGTGACTGGGGAGAGTAAGGGACAGATGGACAGAAAGCCATTTACAGTGGTCTTGGGAGGAATTTTGGCTTGCATAAGTCTTCTGCATAAAGGGCTTCCATTGCTGTAGGGAAAATAAAATGTGAAATATAAAAAAAAGAGGAGAAAGGGTAGAATTGTATGAGTCGCTTTGCCTCGTTGCTTTACCCTGTGCTGCTTCAGTCAAATTAATCTCCTGTAGGGAATGGTGGATTTTAGGTAAGTTTTTAGCCAGGTTTGGGTTTATTGTTAGGATTAGGGTCCTGGGACAGGGAAGGGCCAGGAAGGTCTCTGAGCAGTAGCCCTGAAAAGTTGTGCTGGCCTGCAGCAATCCCTGTGTCCTACCCAGAGGGAAATGGCACCAGACAAGGTGAGTGAAGGGTTAACCAATACAGACCTGAGCTTCTTTTCTTTCTATCTCAAACAAATACCTGGTCCACCCTAGGATATGTGTCTTCTTTCAGGGGACACTGTGGATTCTTTGCTGTAAGTCAATGCAACCTCTTCTTTCTTTCACACAAATAAAGAAGATAAATTCTTATTTTGGGGAAATTTTTGGATGCTCTTAACTATCCTGCTTTTCCATGATTATCTCCTTGAATCTTCTTTCTACATCAGTTGCCCATTCTCAAGACAGTATTGTGACTTTTTGGGTCCCACCTTTTCAAGGAGCTGTATGCATTTCTCTCCTGAGAGAGGAAGAGTGGCAGCTGCTTTAGCTGTTGCCATCTAGATGCAGAATGTGTATTTATACATCTATAAATACACCAGTGGGTGCTAATAAAGCCCAGCAAAAACCCAGCTTCACAAGTTCTTTGGAAAAACAGGAAAACAAAACAAAAGAAAATCAAATCGCTCTTTCAAAGCACACAAAAATATAAGATTTCTGCATTTGGGACAAGCCAATTTCAAACACTGCTCCCATCCTAAACTGTGCCTAAGCATGGTGTAATCTGTCTGATGCCCTGCAAAATGAGCAGAGCACCTCTCTTCTGTCTCTTTGTGCTACCAGGTTGTGCAGTTCAGCTCTGCCACGACCTGCCTTTTAATTTCCAAACAAACAAGGTCAACAAAGCTGGCAGCAGGTAGTTAAGTCAGTATAATAGGATTTTGATTGCTTTCCTACACCAGGGTAGACGTGTACATTATACTTGTGAGTGAAAGCACAAGACCTATTTCAAGGTTTTCATTAATTACATTTATCTTTAAAGATAGGAATACCAAGTGATGTTTAGGTAAATAATGAGGCCTTAACTTCACACACTGAGCTGCAGTAAACAGGCAGCCAGCACTAGGGCCTGCTAAGGAGGGATTATTTTTTTATTATTTTAATGAGGAGGATGACTAGTGCATTTCTTCTTGATCCAAATATTGAAGAATAATGCCTTGCTTTGGCATTGTAATTAAAAGTAAAGGTACTTTATTCTGCAGGAAGGACCCAGAAGGCTCCATCCCAGACTACATCTGACTCCAGACTTGGTATTGGCTACAGTCCTATTTTAACATGACTAGGAATACCCAGAGGTTCCTTCTAAACAACGCATTTGTTCTTTAATCTAAATTCCCGAGTCCCAATGATTTCCTTCAATGCTGTGATCCACAGAAGAATCACACCCACGCTGACATGACATGGCTTTGTTTGCATTTATTCCACTTAATTCAGTGCTAGACATTGCTGTGATGGCTGCCCCATCCCTGGATGTGTTCCAGGCCAGGCTGGACAGAGCTTGGAGCAACCTGGGGCAGGGGAAGATGTCCCTGAGCATGGCAGGTGAGTGGAACTGGATGGTCTTTAAGGTTCATCCACCCCATTCTGTGGTTCTCAAATCAATGCAATATAAATAAAATAAATAACAGTGATGGAGGATCTTCTTGTGAGTGTTAAAAAATAAACAGAAAACAAAACTAAGCAGATACTTTGCAATATGGTTGCAATTTGGTTTTGTGGACATGTGATACTTGATCAAGGGTTGGGCTTGATGATCTTGGAAGTCTTTCCCAAATTTAGTGATTCTTAATGATCTCTTAACTTCTTTTGTTTCAAAAATTATTTTTTCCTCATCTTAAGCTTGCCTTAGGCTTTATTTTTGTACTTTTCAAGACTATGAAAACTATTAAAAAATCTTACTGAGTTGCTGTTTATTGGCCTGAAGTTACAACTGCCTTGACAGTTGCAAGATCACAAAGAAATATTTAGGACTAGGCTCTACTTTATTTTATACCACTCAAATTCCAAACTCTCCCACTGTTCATCTTTCAGCTGGATTCCTGTCTGATGCAGGGTGGGGGACAAGTTAGAGGGCTGGAAATGGCAGATGAAACAATTTCTGCTTTAGCTGTTCCTTGCTTCATAACCTCGAGCAAAAGGTTTCAGCTCCCTGTGACTCAATTTCTGCTCGTTGTAGCACAAGTTCTGCAAGGTATGAACTATTTTCTGCAATTCTACAGCAGGCAGAGCAGTAATATGCCATTCCCACATCAAGCCTCCAGATATGACACCGTGGTGAATAATAGTGTGAGAGAAATCAGCTCCAAACCATTTTTTATTTTTTTTAAAGAAGAAAGCTCCAATGCCTCCTTCTCATTTGTTTCTGCAGTTTAGGAAACATACGTTCCACAGTGCACTGAGCTATTTCTAATATGCCCAGCTGTGCAGGTTGATAGGCAAGAGATAAAACCATGCTGCTAATGAAAAACAGCTGCTCATTAGTCAGGAGAAAAACTGGTTAGGCTGTTTAGAGATACAATTATTTTTACTGTTCTTGTCCCTTTTACGCTTATACAGAAATTATATTATTATCAAATCATGCTAGACGGCGTCTCAGGTTGAACATTTTAAAAATGAATGTGGTTCATTAACAACATGATGAATATTTAAGCAGGATTACAGAGCATAATGAACTTCCTTTAAATTTTTTTCAAGTAGAAAAAAACCAATAAATTTGATAATATTTTACTGGTTAATGTTGCAATTAGGTGTGCAGCATCTTTTCCCAGATTTCCGAACATCTCTCTTTAATGCTGAATGTGAATTTAAGTCCAGGGCACAGCGTTGAAAAGCTGCAATTTTTATATTTTGAACATTAGTCAGGCTGATACCTGAAGTCACTCACATAAGCAGTCACCTCATCAGCAAGAAACCCATGACAAAGGAAAGGAAATCAAGCCAAATGCTCAGTACCTCAAAAGTAAAACAAAACTGAAACCTCATCCTCTGAATTACCATTTTTGTGACCTTATCCTCACAAAATTAATGACAATTTCTCAACTGCAAAACACTTGAATCTTTAAGATTCTTCTAGTTTGTTAAAGAAAAAAATGCTGAGAAAATCAAGTAGAAAGAAACAATTGAATATTGTTATTTCTAAATATTCCCTGAAATATTTCTGTATAAACTTAATTATTTCATTGCCAGAGTCACATTTACTCAAGGTCTGGACCTTTATTCCAAGGGATTTGTTGTGGAATTTGGGTTTTCTTTGCCATGAGCAGAGTGGGCTTAGTGCTTCTGAGCCTGCTCTGATCAGACAATCTTCAGCTCAATTTACTCAGCAAGGAAAAGCAGCAAGATGAAAGAAAAAAATAAAGGAGATTGGAGATCTGCCTGAGAGCAGTGGTGGAGTCACAGCCCCTGGAGGATTTTAAAAGAGGTGTTTAGTTGCACTTAGGGACAGGGTTTAGTGGCAGCTTTGCAGGGCTTGAAGATCAAGTGGACTTGATGATCTTAGAGGGATTTTCCAACCTCAACGATTCTGTCTCTAGAAGTCTCTGTGGTCAAGTATTTCTCTTGTGCTTTCTCCCTCTCCAGACTTACCGATGGAAGGCAGGGATCTCCCAAGACAGAATTTTACAGACTCGGATACCCACATTGGATGGCTCAGCAGAAATCACCTAAATGAGATAAACTTAACTGAAAATACTTATATAAAAACACTCTACACCAACTTTTATTATTTGATGCCAAAAAGCCACTTTTTTTATTTTTCCCCCCCAGAAACTTATTAATTCAGGGAATTATTTCACTGACATATCTTGAAGAGGAAAAAAATGTTATTTCCAAGTTATCTCCAATAGCAAATCAACACACCAGGAAATATGCAGAGCTTTCCCCTTTTCTGGATAGATCAGAACTGGAAACAGTTCCACTGTAATGTTAATTTATTTATCTGGTACATTTGGCATTTACCAATAAATGTCTGTTGTGGAGAAGGAGCGAGAAACTGTAAAGTTCACTGCTAATAAATGTCTTGAGGCAAATCCTTTTTTATCCCTTATGTTGTAGGTAAAATAAACAAGAGAAATTATCTGCACTTACTCAGAATCCCAACTCTGGGACAAAGTCTTTGTACAAGATGCTCTACAATCATCAGTTGAAGAGAAAGTTACAGTCCTGGGAATTTAATAGACTGAGCAGTTAATAAAAGACAAATGAGTAGAGATGGAAACCAGGGAAGGATGAGAAGTTAATGTTTATCTGGAGACAAAAGATTTATAATGTGCTGACAAGCTCCTCATATCAAATTTTTGAAGTTTCATATGAGTGAAGAATTTTGAAGCCTAAAGAAACTGCTTTTCAAGTGTGGAGGGAGAGTTATTTCCTCCAAATAAAGGCCTAAACAGCAGAATCATCTAAAAATCAGGGGTGGAAAGTGGCTTCTGCATGGTATTATTGGGTTTTACCTTTGTTGCCTTCTGGAGGCTGACCTGGAACAGAGACTAGACAGAGCAAAAGGATAAAGTACATATTTATTAAAAGGCCTCAATGGGCACACCTGGGCCGCACAAGAGTCCAGCCAGACCACACCCAAGATGCCCCAAAATGGTCACAAAATGGACCCTCGATCACAAGGTCCCACACTTTTACAAGTTCTGGTCCATCAGCATATTAGAATCAATTGTCCAGCCACAGCTTCAGGTTATGAAACTCCATCCTCCTGGTTTTTCCTTCTCACTTCACCACTGTTTTCGTTCTTGGGCCTGAAAATTGTCCTTGGTATAAAGCTAGAGAAAGAATTGTTTTGTCTCTCTACCCTGTGAAGAGAGCTCAGTAGCATTTAATATGAAACCCAAAGCTACCCACTAAAACTGTAAAGAGTCTAAGAAATATAAAAGCTCAAACCTAAGGCATCACCTCGGCTGTGACTCACATGAGCTCTGTGTCCCCACATGTTTGATGCATCACTGGCATCTCATTATGTGGCTGAACTTCTGGTCTTTGGGACCACCTCGGTTCAATCTTGGGGCTCTTTCACAAATGCCACCAGTTTGCTGCTGCAGGGTGGCCCATGGGACAATCCAGCTGCCCTGGGAGTAAAAATGCACGTTCAGGGTCAATCCCCTCCATTATTACTCAATCCTGCTTAGGTAGAAACACAAGTAATAATTGTTTGCATGTACATGTGCAGCACACAAATCATCCACATCTACATCTGCTTGTGTTCAATATTTCTATCACAGTAAAGCATGCCAAAAAAACCCTTCATTGGACTCACTCAACACTGCAAAGCTCACCTGCACACAACAGTTGAGAACTTGGGACATTGTCCAGAGGAAACCAGGCTGTGGTTGTTGGTAGTTTCCCCTCTGACTGTTGCCTCTGTTCTCAGCTCCCAGATCAGGTCTCAGGTGAGTTATTCAGTTTCACTAAATGTACACAGCAGGTCCCCAGGGCTGGCACCCCCCTCACTACACCAAAAAAGAAACCCCACAGGCTGACAGCACATGGTGAATCAGACACCAGAGGATGCTCTGCACTGGGGTCACACATTAGTCAGAACAACAAAAAATAAATAGATGAGCATAATTTTGCATTGTATCAGCACGAGCTAAAAGAGCTCAGAGTGGGGAGCTGATTATTGCTCTGCAACTTACTGAAAAATGTCATGCTATTTATAGTGCTGAGCAAATAGCAAATTGTAATCATCTACTTCAGATCCACTCAGTGTGCTGCTCTCCAGGTGGTCTCCTCTTGTGTCCCTGTGCTGTAGCCCAGAGGAGTGGTCAGTCACCACACTGAAGGCTGGGCACAGCCATGGCCAATTGGAAAAGCAAAACAATTAATTTTGCTAACTCCTACTCTCCATGGGGAAGGAGGGTCAAGCCTGGCTTTGTAAAATTGTGTTGCTGAGCTGGGACAAGTTCTTTACCCCTTACAAATGAGAGTGATAAACTTTACAGCATTCATGAAAATTAATAGTATCATACCCTGATTAAATATCTCCAACTTAAATCACATGATTAAAAACCAGAAGGGGCCTACAAGAATTCTTCAGAGGGACTTTTTACAAAGTCTTGTAGTAATGGGACAAGGGGAATGGCTTTAAGGTGAAGAGATCATGTTTAGACTGGATATGAAAGAGAAAATTTTCCCTGTGAAGTTGGGGAGGCTGGAACAGGTTGCCCAGAGGAGCTGTGGCTGCCCCATCCCAGGAAGTGTCCAAGGCCAGGCTGGATGGGGCTTGGAGAACCCTGGGATAGTGGAAGGTGTCCCAGCCCATGGCAGGATGTGGAACTGGATTTCTTTAACGTCCCTTCCAACCCAAACCATTCTGTGTATCCCCAGCACAAACATATTATGGCTATATTTCAATATTTATTTTTGCAGATTTGTAACTTGATAAAGTAGGGAGCTGAAATTCTTTGTACAGTTTCACTGCTGATTTGGTTCTGGGACCTTCAGGAGTTTTGCAGCTCAGCTGCTTCCCTCATTTTCTGTTCTGCTGTTCCTCTGTCCCAGGTTTTACATCAGGGCTCTGTCTCAGTACCTTGAGTCTATCTTGGAATTATATATTGACTCATCTAGACCTTAGCCAACTTTCAAATTACTCAAGTTGTGTTTTGTCAGTGCTCTGAAGGTTGTAGTCAGTCCATCTCAAGCTGCAGTAGGCCCTTGGGGATGCAAGGGATGCAGACTGAGAATGAAAGAGAAGTTACCAGGCTCTCTAATATTTCAGGGAAATCAACAGTGAAAGATGGGACAAAAATCCTGGAGAGGAAATAAATGTACCAAAAGTAGAAGGTGATAGCAGGAAAAATGATTAGTCCCCAGAGAAAAGCTGGCAAAGCTCTGTTATTTGCTCTCTTCTGTTTTGCCATGCCAGGTCATGAACGCTATCAGGAAGGGAAAAAAAAAATCTTAACTCAGGCTAAAATAACCTTAGAAACAAGATAATCTGGGTTTTCACTCCATCAAGCAGCCAAAATTCAGCCTGACATTTCCCACAGGCAATATCTGGAACTGCTAAATTGAATTCAGATTTACTAGATTGGCACCAGGATTACAGGCCTGTTTTTTTCTTTCCAGAAAGACTTATGTCATATTAGTTTTCCCTATTCATCTCTCTTCACAAATCACTGTCCAAAGGGGGAGGAAGTACAGTAACTTCTTTGCTCTGAACATTTCATTATGTGGAAATTTCCTCTTAAAAAAATAACCTTACTACTACAAGGCAATAGTGTATTCAAATAAGGCTTTTTCAATAATAACATTTGTAGGCAAGAAAAGTTCAGAGGTGGAAAGGCAAAGTATGAAGAACATGAGGAAGTAAAAAATCCCTGTTTTGTTTGTTTATTTAAACATGTAGAATTTTGAACGTAATATCTGGAGACTTCATGAAAGAGCATAACCTGATTTGTAAAAGAAGTAGTTTTTTGCAAAAAGAACTGCTAAATGAAGCTATCAATAGAAATCTTCTTTTCCCAGGTGGATTATTTCGTATATCTGCTCCCAGAAAGGGAACTGAGCAAGCCAATCTCCACAAGCACACTTCAAACAAATTATTTTCAATCTGCTTTTAAATGCTTGCTCCTGGGGTAAAGTAAAACTATCTTGAATTGCAAAATGGGGGCATTGAAACAGAAATACAGGTTTTTACTATTTTCTGTAGTATTGGCTTTGATATAGGAATATAAATGATAGGCCAAGAGGAGTTTGAATAGAGATCCCTGGTTTGTGTTTAGTGTGAGGGACTGCAGTGCCCACTGTAAACAGCTCCTCATGGCAGTGCAAGGTCACGAGGCTGAAATGGATGAATTTTACTCTCAAAAGCAACTTAGGGCTAAACCCCCAAGGGGAGAAAATAGGTAAGGGCACAAATCTCGGCAATTTTGATGAAAATATTATTTCTTTAAGCAGTGAGTCATGGAATTCTCACTGGAATGTCTTTGACTATTGATGTGCACTTAATAAGGATTCGGTGACAAGATCCACAGGAGTAGAGGAAACGGCTGCTGATCTGAATTAATGTTTTTATTTTATTCTTTTCCCCAGGGAAGCCCAGGTTGCCTCTCTAGTACTCAGAGGAAAAGTATTACTTCTGCCAAGTTCTTTAGCAAAGTGGGAACTTTTCACCCTAAAGCACTCCCTGGGGGTAAATCATGGAGCAGCTGCTTTCATGTCTCCTGTTTTCTACAACTCTTTCCTTTGCAATTAGTCAACAGTGGTCTCCAAAATAAACGAATTTGGGTTATGATCCCTGTCCCACTCCAGCTGCAATCTGGGAAGAGGAGCTTGATACATCTCACCTTTTCCTCCAAATCTCACAAGGGCTGCAGAAAGGAGATGTCTCACACACATTCCTTCCTTCCTTCCTTCCTTCCTTCCTTCCTTCCTTCCTTCCTTCCTTCCTCCCTCCCTTCCTCCCTTCCTTCCTTCCTGATCTGCTCCACTCCTCCACCATTCAGTAAAAATACCCCTCCAGGAAAGATGCTTTGCCCCTTATAGGACCAGAAAAGGAATTCTAGTTCAACCTTTCTGGACTGCACTTTAGTTGCCCTCAAAAACTGGAGAATTTTGGTTGCCTTGAGGCTCCTTCAGTCTGAGTGAATCCGCTGAAGGTACTGCTGTGAGGATTTTTGGAACCACAAGACCCATCCCCATCTATGGAGAAATTAATCTTCCTCTTCATGAGAAATTTTCATGGAATCACAGAATGGTTTGAGTTGGAATCAAAAATCATTCAGGTCCAAACCTCCTGCCATGGGCAGGGACACCTTCCACTATCCCAGGGTTCTCCAAGCCCCATCCAACCTGGCCTTGGACACTTCCAGGGATGGGGCAGCCACAGCTTCTCTGGGCACCCTGTGCCAGGGCCTCCCCACTCTCATAATAAGGAATTTCTTCCTAATACCTAATCTACATCTACCCTCATTCTGCTTGTTTTCAACACAAGCATTATCTTTTGACAAAATTATGTTAACAATAGGGGTATTTTAAACAAACACTTTATAAATGTCTGTCCAACATTGTCCATTTCTGGAGAGCTCTCTGTACCAGCACCTTCAAGTCCTTGACCAAAGGGATAATTCCAGGAAACAGAGTCAAGAAAGAGGTAAAAAAAGAAGCCCACACCAGTGCCAGTAACATTTCCCTGTTGGATAGTTTAGGAAGATGCCTTCACTTTGAAACTAAATCTAATTGGAATTTGTTTGGGATTCAGCTCTCCTACTGACTTAACAAGCTGCTGGAAAGTCTAATAAATATTGACATGATCCTTTTCTTTTTGGCAGGGCCTTCTGAGAACTCCACTTTGCAGCTCAATCATGCCTCCCTGTGTTGCCTGTGTCACAATCTAGAGGGGAAAAATCCATGGTCAGCACCCACTCCTACGTGGAAATTTAATGATTATATTTCTAAATTTCCTCCAACCAGTTCAGCTGAAGGAGTCTTGAACTTAATTTCAAGCAAAAAGGAATTCTAACTCCATTTCACAATGGGTATCTGGTACCTGGTTTGGGTTTTACCCTCCAAAAAGGGTAGAACATGGTGTAAATTGCAGTTAATAATCACAACTGTTGTGCTTTTGTTAGTGCCTGCTTACTCAAAATGACTCCTATCCTATCATTCATTAGAATTAAAAGTTAAATTAACCCTGGTGACAGAACAAGAGAATTCTCATTGCTTCTGTGTGTGTCTCAAGGACTGGAAAGAGAGTTGACCAAATCAGGCAGACAGCAGACTTTGTCTTGAACTTGAGTTTTATTTTCTGATGCTTTGGAAGGTATAAAATACAACCACAAATAAATCCATAGGCAAAAACAAGTTTAGACTCTCAGCAAAAGACTATTCAGTGTCAGTTTAACAGACTGATAAAAGTTCACAGTATAACAAGAGAGAATAAGTAGAATGAAATTGAGGTGAGGGACAGCTCAGAAGAAAAACAGAATCTGTGTAATCTAAGGTGAAGATTTAGGGGGAACAAAAAGAATAATCACTGACTGTTTTACAAGATTTTGGTAATTCCCCTCCTCTGGTTTCATCTGTATCCTGAACTCCACTCTCATGTTTATTTCTTCACTTCTGTACCTGCCAAGGCCTCACTCAGCTTCTCACCACCAGGTCATGCCACACTAATCGTGTGGAATTGTCTTTGGGATCACAGCCCTGGAGCAAATAAGGGATTCTCTGGAGATCACTGGAAGGGGATGTGATCTGCATGTGGAAATCACAGATTTGTGACCATGTATTCCCCTCTGGCTGATTGCAAATGGCTTTTGCAGGAGTTGGTGCCTTTGCAGATGGAGGAAGCTGCATCAGTGGGATGGAGGAAATCTGGCCAAGCACATTTGGAGAAAGTTGCCCAGTTTGTGGAGTCTTAATCCCTGGGAATGTTCAAGGCCAGGTTCGATAGGGCTCTGAACATCTTAATCCAGAGGAAGGTGTCCCTGCCCATGGCAGGGGGTTGGAACTAGATGATCTTTAAGAACCCTTCTAATCCAAACTATTCTGCCATTCTATGAGAAAAGGAGTTACTTCAAGACTTTAGGCCTGAAGTTTGTGACATGACTTCTCTGCTCTTTCATGTGCCAAAGAGCTTTGGAGCACAAAACTAGTACTGTGTGTTTGTTTCCACCTGCCAGAGCAGGACCAAGAAACACTGAATGAAACTATGCTGCTGAAATTCCAAGGTTTTAGGTGACACAATTAAGTGTTGCTTCTTCTCCATGGGATGTGTGGGGATGGTACAAACTCTGATGACAGAGAAGGGACAATCATACAGATGGGCAAATCTCTCAGGTTCTTCTGGGGTAAAATAAGGAGAAAAACTCAATCCAGAGATCTTTTTTATTGCATAACGGTAGAAGTTTTTGTCTTCAAAGAATTCAGAGACTGGAGGGACAATAAAGGGAAGCAATTTAGTACTGAGAAGTGCCTGCAAGCAGTACATCTTACAAAGGTGCCTTGTACTGGCACTGCAAGCGTTTGGCCCTTTTGTAACAAACTGCTGAGATTCTGTGTTTTGATCTCATAAGTATTGACCCTTGGTCATGAGTTTCCAGCTGATAAGATGCCTGTGATGATCCAGCCCCTCAGCCCAGCACTACCTGCAGAATAGACTCTCCTTCCTGTGGACGGGGTGGGATAGAGTGGAGTTTCCCATTCTCCCCTGAAATATTTCGTTTTGATCACCCTTAAGCAGGATATGCAGGAGGTGGTCCAGCAGAAGCAGCTCTAAGATCAAATGACTGCTAATTAAAATTACTTCTGACAAGCTCATCCCTTTACACTCCTGTCCCTACTCAGAGAAGGGACATGTTAGAGTCCCCATTGCTGCCCCTGCTCCCTGCTGATGTCCTTCCCACATCCCTCCCTAGCTACAGCCAGCAGGATTCACTCCTCTTCTCTCACACTGTAATTCCCAGCCCAGCAATCCTCTCTGTCTCTGCTCCCTGGTGATGAGTGCTCACAAAATTACAGTGAAAGCTGCAGTCAGAGGTCATTTTCTGCTCTGCTTTCTATGCTAGAAAAAGCTGAGATCCCTGTGATGGACCACTTGGTTTAATGTGAGCATGAGGCATTTTGTTTTTCAAGTCCATGAAGTTAAGAGCTATTAAAAGGCAGCTGCTTATTGACAAGCTATCAAATAAATTTGGAATGCATCCTGCTGTGTAGCCATCTGACGAAGCCGAATGGGAAAGCTAATGACCCTCACGCTATACTTGCCATAAAATATGGCCTTTATTTCAGCATTTGAGGTTTATTCTGTAATGGGGCAAGGAAGGAAAATGGAATGTATCCCATTTTGCTCCAGCATGGAATTACACATGCACATTTTGGTTACAAACCACTCAAAAAAACTTGTTCTGTGCATGCTGCCATGTGCTCCTCCTGCAAGCTCGAGAGCTAAACAGTCTGTGGCAGGCAAAGCAGCTCCTGACTTCTACAAATTATTTGGAGTTATTCCTCAAATACGAGCTGGAAGATCAGCTGGGGGATATCAGTTAATTAGCACTGCCAGTTTTCTCCTGCTGAGAAGCTGACACAGTTGTTATAAATAATGCAGAGCCTTTTCATGCTCCGTGTGCTGCAGTGGTGTAACTATCTGTGGAGTTTTGCTGGTAGTGACATCTCAGGCTCATGTGACCAGCTGGGATAGAATCAGATATTTGTTTTTATCAACAGCACACTTAACATGGCATTACCTGAGTCCTCTGATTGGATGGGAATAACTGAGAATGTGATTTCCAATAGTGAAAATGCATTTGGAAATAATCTTTCTGGCACAGGCTACTTTTTTCCTCCTTCTTTGTCTGTATTGCACCCAACACAACAGCATTCTGTAATCATAGCAAAATTCAGATAATAATGTTGAACTGAAATATTATCTACCCCAAGTGCAGAGGGTAATCTGCTGTTCAAACTCTCAGAGTGAGGGATGGAAGCCGTTTGTTCTTGCAATGGGACACATCACACGTACTGCAAACCTTCCCCACTATTTGCTGAAGTATTGACTGTTTTCTTTAACACTTCTGCACAAAGTAAGAAGCAAATACAGTGAAGGCATTGGGCACATTTTACCCAGAGACACTGAACTTAAACTGAGAGCAAGAGCAAACACTCAGGTGTAAACCTGCACCTGCTTCCAACCCCAAGCACTCAGTCAATAATCCTGGCATTTAAGGCCATATATTTCTGATTTCAGAAGTCAGCTCAACGAAAGACCAACAAATCAAAGTTTCTGTGTAAAACGACTCCACAAACAGGCTTTTTTTTATATTTTATAAGTAACTGATCTGTAGATGAAGAAGGTCCCTGTAGCACCCTAGGACAGATGTCAAACATGGAAGTGAGATTTTGGAGAAAGAACATTTCTAGGAGCAGAAAGATGGGAAGGGATAAAATCCAAAAGATTTCTCTGTCTTTGTTAGCCACTGACCCTCCTCTTGCCTCAAATCTACCCCATCTTCCCTCATTCACATAAACTTTTCCTTACTATAGAATTATAGAACTATAGAATAGTTTGGGTTGGAAGAGACTTTCAAGATCATCTCATTTCAACCCCCTGCTATGGGCAGGGACACCTTCCACTGTCCCAGGCTGCTCCAAGCCCCATCCAACCTGGCCTTGGACACTTCCAGGGGTGGGGCAGCCACAGCTTTTCTGGGCAACCTTAGCCAGGACCTTCCCACCCTCACAGGGAGGAATTTCTGTCAAATACCAAATCTAAATCTACCCTCCTTCAGCTTAAAGCCATTGCCTCTTGTCTTACCGTTGTATTGTCGTGTCAAAAGTGTCTCTTCAACATTTTTGTTGTTCCCATTCAGATCCTGAAAGATCTCGATAACATCACTCTAGAGCCTTCTCCATGCTGAACAATCATAATTTTCCTAGCATTAAAACTTTTTGCCAGCATTCAGTGTTACTACCCCTCTAAAGAAAGATACAACAAATGTTACTGTGCATCTTTGGGCTGACAATAATCAGTTTATGTTCATGTCTGGATGAGAAAAAGGAAGTACGGTGAAGGGCAAGCTAAATAGATTCCCTTAAACCCCATGTTCTGAAGAAAATAATTATCTTCACAATTTTCCAAGCCATTTGCAGGCAGAAGCTGGAAGGTTTACACCAGGGAAGGAATGTTATACTCAAAACATGTCTTTGCTTTCCACACATTTTTTTCCCCAGTATGGATCACCAGCCACCCAGGTGGGGATAGAGCTTGTGAGTGCTGCACTCAGAGGGCCACCCTGATGTCTGCTATTGTCACATCATGCAAAGCCAAGTTGGTGCTGAATTAGTGGTCTGTGACTCTATAAAATCCATCTCAGCCATCTGTGGCCATCCAGGCAGACTTTTAGGACCTTGACTACTTCTCACATAACTACCTGTGGTGCCTACAGCAGAATCAACATCCACAAACTACCTCAGGATCCTTTGACAGCCAACTGAAGTGCACTCCCTTCGTCAGCAGAGACTAGAGAGAGATTCCTGGTTTCCCTAAGTAGTTCTGCATTTTTTATCAAGATATAAAATCACTCTGTTGGTGAACTAAAATGGGAGCTTAGATTTAGACACCTCAAATCAGATGACATGTGTTACCCATCCCTTATATAAGAAACAAGGAGGTATTGACAGAAATCAAGATATCTCAGCATTGAGGCTTTAAAAAGGATGCATTATCCATGTTATATTAATTTGGTGTTCTATAAATCTAGACTGATATTAGTGATTAATTATATTATTGTTAATGACTATTTGTAGTGGAAGGCTGGAGAGAGACTTTTTATAAGAGTATGCAGTGAAAACAAAAGGGGGAATGGCATCAAGCCAAAAGAAGGTAGATTTAGATTAGATATTAGGAAGAAATTTCTTATGATGAGGGTGGTGAGGCCCAGGTACAGGGTGTTTGGAGAAGCTGTGCCTGTCCTATCCCTGGAAGTGTCCAAGGCCAGGCTGAATGGGGTTTGGAGCAACGTGGGCTAGTGGAAGATGTCCCTGCCCATGGCAGGGGCTTGGAACTGAATAATCTTTGAGTTCCTTTCCATCCAAAACACTTCTGGGATTCTCTTTGTAAAATTAAAGAACATCATAAATCTTCTGACCAGTTATATGACTACAGAAGTGGAAAACAAAGGAGGTTAAGAATAATACCCTTTAAAATCTGGTCCTTTGGTTAACAGGATGAACTGCTGAGATCTTTTCCTACCCTACTGAACCTTCTGTGTCACATCTAAAATAAAATGCTTTTCTGTAAAAGTCCTGCTTTGGGCTAATTTAAGACTCCAGTTCTTGAGAACTGAATATTTATTTTTACTTCACTGCAGGCTGGTCAAACACAAGTCAGGTCTTATTTTGGGTTCCCCCCATGTTACCATGGCTAAGCCCAAGTTGATAATCCTGGCTGAGAAGGTCCCCAGGGCTGTGAGGGTGAGCACAGGCTCCTGTTGGTGACCCTGCACGGAGTCACTGATGATCTCAGCCCTGGAGGCAGCTGGGGAAAAGCTCTGCCACCTTCCTGAGCTCCAGGTTGCTGTGCTCAGTGTCCCAGCAGTACATTGTCTGGTTTTCTGCTTTTGCAGAAATTCTCCCAAGCTAATAAAGTCCTTTTTTTCCATGCCCAAGATGAAAGAAGAAGCTGAAACTCTTCAAGTCTTGCTTCCAAGGTTGTTTATTTTATCTTATCTAAAACATTCTTTTCCTGACCTGCTGAGCTCCTTCCAGCAGGACGGTCAAAGGCACTCCACACGCCCCTGAGGCAGTGTTAATCTTTTATACTAAAAACTATGTTTACATTATTTACAATTATTTTCCAATACCTATCACTCTTGTTTCACAGTCTGTCTCTACTCTAAACCAATAACCAGTGTCACCATCACAGCAGAAATGAAAAAGGTGAAGACGAAGGAAGAAACCTAAAAGACCACGAAGTTCCTCCATCTTGGCATCACCCACCCCCATGTATTAAAACCCAAAATTTACTTTTTCACCCTGTGACAAACTTATTATTACTCTATTTAAACTCCTGCGACCTGTAATTCTTCTTTTAAGGTTGGCAATGGTTCCCATGGGCTAAAATCCAAACCACAGGTGTTTTGGGCTCTGTGCCAAGGTCTCTGAGCCCCCTGCCCAGGTCTCTGCACTTTCAGTGCAGACAGAGGTGAACCTTGTGTTCCCACAGAACATCTGTGTCCCCTCACACCTGGCTGCTCTCCCCCATCAGTCAGATTCAGAGCAGCAGCCCCTGGGAGAAGATCACTCTCCAACATCCGAGGCTGAGCCCTGGCTTTTGTCAGGAAGCAGAGACTTTCCAGCTCCTCCTGGTCACTGGGGAACTGATCTGTGCCTCTGCTTTGTGCCAGCTCCATCTGTAATGACTTTGCACACCCTGGTGCCAGAGGCTGGAGATAAAACTGTGTCCTGCATGCATCTAAACCAGCAACCACACATTTTTTTATAATAAGGCAACATCTACACAAAAAAATTAAGGAGATCTGAGAGTATTTTCCAGCACTGAGGCCAGAAATGAGTTATGTTTATACAATTAAACCTCTTTTATAGTGGGATTTAAAGTTGCTGCATCCAGACTGACCACTGGGAAGGGTTTTGGGCCTGTGCCAGCTGTGCATCAGCATCCAGGAATTGTAAAGACAGTGCCCAGGTGAAAACTCCACCAGGGATCATTGTAAAATTGTTTATCAGCAAATCCCAGCGCCCAGCATTGCTTCCTAATACAATTTTATTTTCTAGAGTAGCAGTAGTCCCCTTATAGCCTCACTGTGAGGGGACCTGGTCTCTGGACACGCTGGTAGCAGATGGCCTCTAACACCCCATGTTTGTTTGAAAATAAATATTTTACACTGGTTGCAACAAGCTGAGTTTTCATGCACAAGGGGTGGTGCTGGCCTGTGACTCCTACAAAACTCTGGGCTCCAGGAGCTCTCGGTGACTGTAAATTCTGCCAGGCAAATGGAGAATTTCTGAGAAATGAGGGAGATGATTTTCTTTTATAGATGCTTCACACACTGGGTGTTGCCTTCAGAAAACACTGCTTTTTGCATGTAGAACATTAAGTGATCAAAGCAGCTCCGAGCAAATGGATTTCCAAGTGCACCCAGTATGTTGCTATGCTATTAACATGCTGAAAGCCCCTTCTGTCATCAGTTTTGTTATAGCTGATTGGAATTAAAGCTCTGCAGAGTCAAACTTTGAAAGAAGGTGGCTGCTTATTTAATTTCATTTTTTTTTCGCCCCACAAAATTATATTCTAGAAATTCTCATGGTGGTAATTGTTAAATAACGAAAATATACAATAACAATTCAGCTCTCCCCTGCATCATGAGCTTTATATAGCACAATTTTATGAATATGCTATGAGATTTTTTTGTTTTGAATGTGATGGAAATGTGAGGTAATCTTAACAAAGCACAAAGTGAGCCATGCATTGTTATTTTTAACCTCTACGGGGAGACGGAGCAAATAGCTCACCCACCCAGAAGGAAACAGCAATGCTTCATATTAAACATAATTGTTTCCATGGGATTTTAGGGCTCAGGGTATGGAGACAATAAAGTTCCAAAATGTCACTTCATCTTCCTGCTTTATAATCACTCATTGTACAGCTGTTCCCCTCACAGTGTGGGTGGCAGATGTCTGTAACAGGGCTTTAGACTCTCTAAACTTGCTAATGAAAAGTGTTTAATCCCCGCTCGCCACGGCAAATCCTTAATTGGTGATGCTGCTGGTGCTGCAGGCAGAGTGTCAGGAGCTCTGGATGCACACATTCGGACACCATGGTTACCAGGAATGCTGGGCATGGGCATGGGGAGCCCAAAATCCCAGGATTTCATCATCACCAGTGCTGGAGGGATAATCAGTGATTGCAGACATTGCTCCAGGAGTGTTCTTGCATCTCCCCAGTGAGGCAACTGCTGAAATACCAACAGAGCCCTTGGAGGGGAGCTGATTCACTCCTGGTTTGGGGGATCATCATTGCACACTCCATCCCCAGACTCCTCTTCTGCTGCCTTAGTCACAGCCCCAAAATCGAGCAGGATGCTGAGACCACGCAGAAAGCTAAAAATCCTGCCAGTGAAATGGCAATTATGATGTGTTAGGTAGGAAGGATCATGAATTCCCAGCACCAGCAGGATGGATTGGAAGGTGCAGGTTTTTCACTGAGTTTCATGGTAGGAAGTTGAGAAAGGGGCAGAAATCTTTAATTTGTACCTCAATGAGTTGTTTCTTTCTGACCACAGACACATCTCCAGCTTTAATTTTTTTCTTCAATTCCATCCCCTCATACAATACATAAATATATCTTTGCATTGAATTAAAAGCACCAGTGAGGAGAAGCAGCTTCAAATGTTGAGATTCTTGGAGCTGTCCTGTGCAGAGCCCGGAGCTGGACTCAATGATCCTTGTGGATCCCTTCCAACTCAGAATATTCTATAATTCTATGATTCCCACGTATTCCAGATGGAGGCATTTACTCCAAAGGCACCTAAAAACAGGAGGTGAATCCCACCCTCCCTGTCTTCACTGCCAAAGAATCTTATTCATTCTTTACAAGTGAGTCCCTCTCACTCTTTTTCTTTTAGATTCATGCATATTTAAATATTTTAAGCAATATGAAGAAGCTCTGCCAAGGACCATGAGAGCTGGAGTAGCATGGGATATTCTAGAGCTTTATGAGAAAAGGTCTCTCTTCAGATCTAAATGGGAATTCAAGTCCCTGAAGGCAGAAAATAGTTTGAATTTCACAAACATCCTCCATGAACATCCAAATTTTTGTATTAATATGCATTGGAGTATTCCGATTTCACTGGTATCAAATAAAGTCTGCCACAGCTACAATAATTCTTTCATTTAACATTTATTTATTTCTATATTTTGCTTGACATTTACAGGTACTTACCCAAATTTAGATGACCAGCCAGTTAAACCCAGCTTTACATAATCTTAATTAAATGTGATAAAAATGCCATGGAATCAGAAAAGTTATGCTAGATTGCCTAGCCAGGAATAATCATGTGCTGAGGATGGAGATGCATAGATAGACATGCAGCTACATTCATCCCCTTACCAAAAATGATCAAGTGGAAAATTAGGCAAGCTTACAATTCTATCACAGATAATATTTTATTTTTTCCTTCAGAGCTCAAAAGAGTATTTCTGGGAATAAACTGACTATGATAAAAAGTCCCTTTCACTTTCTGATTATTTTTTACTGATAAGGCATCTAATATAAAAATAGCCCATAGCTTTTATAGAATTCAACAAAATGAAGATTTTTGACAGCAATCGTTTCTGAATATAGTAATGTATTCTTTTATTTACTGTCAGGATTGAAACAAGGCAGAAAAAAGCCCTCACCAAAACCTTTTATAAAACCCACAAGTTTCACTGCAACAAAATTAAATGATACAGATTTGACACAGGAGCAAAAGACGTGATAGCAATATATGTGCATTTTTTTGGGGATGAGGGAAATGAAAGAATGAACTAATTGCATTTTTATCTTAAAAAGAAGTTAATAAATTACCATTTCAAAGTGGGATTTACATATTCCAACACTTTGCAAAGATTAGCTCTTTCTTTGATAGTTTTTTCTTTCTCATTTTATTATCCTGCCTTTTGGATGAGATTCTCAAACAAAAAAAAAATTAAAAAATAAATTCTGAAGCCCATTCCTTTGCAGTCATTAAAAGGTCCTGTGGCACTTTCCACAAGAGCTGGAAGTGTTTTAAACATCACTGTCCTGGCAGAAGTCCAACTTGGGTAATTACATTCCGTCCTGCCTCAAAGAAATCTTTTCCTCAAGCTATAATTTCATTTGGAGACACTGTTCCACACTTCTCTGCCTGGAAACAATCGCTCCATGATCTCAGCTGCCACACTGCAGGCAGGAAAGAGCTGCATTTTAGTGCAAGTGTTTTCTGTAGACTCGCTGTCATTCAGCCTCCCCACTGCACACCTGAGTCCAATCCACACTCCAAAACCTGCTCCCGGCGTGCACCCGGGTGGAACCTCAATAAGCCAAATAAAGGTGATTTCTATAGGAAGAAGGAGGAATCATGTGCTGCATTTCACAAAACAACAACTGCAGTCATCTGTCATTTGTTGTATATGGGCACCTTGTGGTTGCCACAGTTTGCAGCAAGGAATTTAGAGGTAAATAGAGTTGACAGCTCCTATCGCAAATTTTCTCTAGGATAAAATTTTATGATGAACGATTCACAAATGCAAAATGGCCATGTAATTTCAGAGAAAAATGTTTTCCTATAAACATAAGGTGTATCATGATATTATCTTAGATTCCTGTCACAGGAACTGAATCCTTTTCACGTTGAACAGGATGAGAGGAGAGCTCCCTGTGTCTTTTCAGATTGTCTCCATGGGATTCAAGCTGGAGGTTCTGCTCCTCACCTGCATAATTTTTTCTCTCATAGAGTGGCAGCACCATGCTAATGGTAAAGAATTAAAAGATCTACATCTAAAGTAGGTTTGGAGATCTACTCTGCCAACAGTGGAGAGCAAAGCTCCATAAGCAAACCATCCCTTCCAAAAAGGGGTGTCTAACAACAGGAATATATGAATATCCTTTAGGTTATTGTAGATAAATTATGCAAGATGCTGAAGTCAGCTGAGGTGAGTTATAGTCAGAATGGAGAAAATTTGAATATGAATCAAAACAAGGGGTGTTAAAAAAGTTTATGCTGTAACACAGTGTGAGTAAATGGTGATGAAAGCTGTCTCTCACCCTGAAGACAGGAAACCACACAGGATTATGGCCTTGGCCTCTCTGGATGATTGAATCATAGAGAACTTTATCAGTTTACCTAGGGGAAATTATCTCCTGAGTCAGAAATGTCCCCTCTGCTCCCAAGGTCCTGCAGACAGTTCAGCCAAAACCTGTGGCTGTGGCAATCCTCAGCCTCCAGAGATTTCCACCACAGACAAAGGGATTCAGCACCTAAAGTAAAACATAGAAACAGCACGAAAGATTTTTAGTCTGCCACAGGTGCTACATCAGGACCTAACTCAGCTTCATATTTGAGGAGGGAATTTTCCTTTTCCTGGATGGGACGTTTACAGGAGGATTAAACTCTGACTTTGCCTGTTTGGAAAGACATTATGTCCTTGACTTGATGTCACTACTTCCTTTCCCCTTAATTAAGCAAAAAACTCAGCACAGGGGTAAGAATGAGAGAGAGAGCAAGAGGGAGAGAGAAAAGAATTAAGGAGAAGCTGACCAGAAAAGCCAAGCAGTTAAAGTCTTTTAATTTAGTATTTAAAAGCTTTCCTGTGAGTCTGCTTCTCAGAGATATGACTGTTAAAGAAAATTAATTTTTCTACCAACCAGAATATATGTACATATTTATACACACCCACAGCACAGACACACGAATGTGCAGAGAAGAGGAGAAAAATTTGTACTGAAAAAGATGCTGAAGTTGTATCAAAAGAATAAGATGCAGAAAGAATTTTTCCTGAGAAAACTCATTTTGTGAATCCATGACTAATCCCAGCAGAACACACACAGAGAAACGTAAAGAATGAAGCAACATAGCTACACTCAAAAACACATTCAGTTCTTGACATGAACACTCAGGATTGCAGCAAAAC
Source organism: Thryothorus ludovicianus (assembly GCA_013397245.1). Lineage (NCBI taxonomy): Eukaryota > Metazoa > Chordata > Aves > Passeriformes > Certhiidae > Thryothorus > Thryothorus ludovicianus. The sequence continues at coordinate 37,804 of VZTB01014651.1, read as the reverse complement.
CCTCTGGGTTGTAAATCTCCCATTGTTTTTTAAAACATGTTTTAAAATATTCTATTTTACCACTCTATTAGGAAGACAAACAAATGGTTGTCCAAATCCCACCAAAACCCAACACAGGCATCTTGTGGTGGAGCTGTGAGCTAAAAGATTAGACTAGACTAGAGTGGGGAAAGAGCTCACTGAAGAGTTTTATCAGATGAGTTTCATCAGACAAAATTTTATCAGACATTTGTGGTGCCATGAATCTAAATAAAGCCTTTGGACGACCCCTCTCTGTGGAAAGCACCTTGGAAGAAAGGAAGGAAGGATGTTCTTCATGGACAGAGAGTGGGGAGGGGTCAGAAGGAAAGAAATGAGGGGTTGATTTCTGGGCTGATGTCCTGATGCTCAGGCTATAAGCGCGTCTTTCTCCCGGAGCCCTGAGTTTTTCTGCAGCCCCTCCAGCCCCTGCAGTCTCATGATGGTCCCTCCTGTGATTGCTACAGATTTCTTTGATCAAAAAGACATTCAAAGAGCTTGAGTTGTGAGGGATTTCTCGAGGTTTCTGGTTCAATCTGTCACATGGAACATGGACAGCATCAGAGTTTTATGCATCACAAATCCCTCTTTTTTATGTTTGATTCCATTAGATGATCTAAATACAGGCAGAAGGGAATAATGCCTCCCTTTGCCCTAAGGCTTTTGGTTAATTGTTGCAGCTCATTGACTTCTCCAGCAGTGATTTTAAATTAATAAATAGCTTCACACATCAATGTACACATAGACATAACTTCACACATCTGAGGATGGATGGACACACATGCATAAATGAATGAATAAATAAATGTGGTGCTTGTTCACATCAAGACAATAATTTGCCACAGTTAGCTTTTCTTTACCAATGAAACCCAGAGACACTGGGATGGCCCATGGCCACCAACAGACTGAAACCCTGTGGATTTTTGGGAGTGATGTGCATGGGTTGGGGAAGGCAGAACTGAGCTGCCACTGCCATCCCTCACACTTGTGGCTAAAGGTCTCTGACCAGTTTTCCACCATTTACAGAGCCCACAAGCTGTGGCCATGTTTCCTCTCCTCTTGGAGGGTTCATTCCTCAAATCCATATTTTTATCACCTTATATGGAACAGCAAGATTTCCAGAAGAACTGAAAAGCACTGATTAAGTAACCACAGCACTTGCAGGAAAGAGAGACACCAAGATCTGGCTTTTTCAAAGAGATTTGTAAATGTAGGCAATCTATTGCTGGACTTGGAATGGTTTCCATCCCAGCCCTTTTTCTGCTGATTTTTTTGCTAGCCTCTGTCTTTCTCCTTTTAGATCTTGCTTTTCCTAGCTCCAGCCTGCCTCTTCCCAGCCAGCTGTGTATATGGAATGACTTTGGGACATGCTGGCAGGGAGCAGTTTTAAAAATAAACATGGTGATATTCACCAGGAAGACACCGCAGGCTGCAGGCTCCTTTCTGGGTGATAAAGATTTAATTACTACATGCTGGCCCTCTTTTCCTTCTTCTCAGCTGTAACAGGTGCCTGAGTTTCATCTTTCTTCCAGCTCTTTCTCAAGGTAATTAAAACTTTATCCTGGAGATAGGTATATTCAAGTATGTAAGTCTCACTGCATTAAAGGGAGACATTTTTATTTTTTTATTAATTCTACTAATCAGCAGAGGAATTATATATAAATTAAGCTAGGGAGGCTACAGGTTTCTGTAGGTTTTATCTGGTACTGTGTTGTCTGTAAAATAATTCCATTCTAGGGAAACCTGCTATGGTTTTGATTTTAAGTAAAGGTTGTGTTCATTTTGTGATCCTGATAGCTTTATTCCACACAACCCTGGGATTTAGTTTTAATCCTGAACAAAATTATTTTTTTAAAGGAGAAAAAGAGCCTGCAGAAATGAGGACAAAGCCCTGGCCTGCTGCAGGATTTTTCCTCAGGCTCATTAAGTGATTGGGGCAGGACCCTCCATGGTAGATTTTATAATGGATCTCCAGTCACTTTGATTGCAGTGTGATCAGATGCTCCTAAAATCTCTCCATACTCCTTTTTACCAGACATTTGACTACATGGGTTGTGAAAAAGTAAAGAATGTAAACCAGCACCACTAAGACACCTGGACCCCAGGAATGTTACACATAAAACTTTGAAAGTTGGACCCGAGAATCTTGCAGGTCTTTTTCAACCTTAATGATTCTATGACTCTCTGAAGGATAACAAAAATGAATCTTTACAAACTCTCTGATGGTGAATGAATGGAAAAAATTTTGTTGGGAGACTCACACTGAGAAATTCAGGTCAAAGACTGAGTTTGGGACTGGGGTACTGTGTCAATTTAACCAGACACTGCCCTCTTAACACACATACCTCATTCTTCAAAGGATTGACTTGACATAGGATGTCAATGCAAAAGATTTATGGAATCCATTTTGAAGCTGTACATGCATAATAGAAATCACACTCCATACAGCGAGTCAGAAAATCATGGAATGGTTTAGGTTGGAAGGGATCTTCAAGACCATTCAGTTCCATCCCCCAGCCACAGGCAGGGACACCTTCCCCTATCCCAGGCTGCTCAGAGCCACATCCAACATGGCCTTGGACACTTCCAGGGATGGGGCAGCCACAGCTTCTCTGGGCAACCTGTGCCAGGGCCTCACTACCCTGAGAGTAAAGAATTTCTTCCTAATATCCAATCTAAAGTTACTCTCTCTCAGTGTGAAGCCATTTCCTCCCTCTCCTGTCATTCTACACCCTTCTGAAAAATCCCCTTTCCAGCTCCCTTGGAGCCTCTCTATGTGCTGGAAGATGGTCTCCAGGTTGAACATCCCCAAATCTCCCATCCTGTCTCCACACCAGAGGTGCTCCAGCCCTCTGAGCATCCTCACGGCCTCTTCTGGACTTGTCCCAACATTCCCTGAGTGGGAATGGATATTATTCTCTGAGAGGAAACAGCTTAGAGCTGGTGCTCCTCTGATGCTGTCAGAGACAAAGTAACAAGCTGAACAGATTTTACTCAATCTGCCCATTCTTTTGTAGCTTTGTAAACTCTACTGTTAATGGAAATCATGCAGCCATCCTTATATTATTTCTCCTGCATGAGGAAACAGAAGTGGGCTGATTTTTGACAGGTCATTAGGCAAACCTCAAACCCCAGTGTTTTATCTTTATGCTTTGAAAATCCTTGTTCAATTCTTAGAGCCATATGACAAATGACTCTTTTCTCTCTCTTACTGTCCCATACCTGGGGAAAGAATTCATTGACCAAAAAAAATCATTGACATCAGAGACAGCCAGCCTGGGAGGTAAATTATGGGATTCAAAGGTTTCTCATATAGAGCTAAGAAAGTGAAGTTGAGCAAGGAACCACCTTTGATTTCTTTTGTATTTGTCAATAGGGAGCTATTTCTACCGACCACTGAATTTAGAAACATTGCAGATCAATAAAGATTCAAAATATCTTCCACATATTTCTTCTATAATACACTTGTTACTGTGCATTGAAGTTGATCTGTAAACTCTTGAGCTGTAGAATTGAATCCTCAGCTGTTGTAAACCTGTGTCACTTGTCACCACTTTGAGCCCCACTGAAATTTGGTTCACCTGATGCACATTCAGTACCAAGGTACCACACTGTCCCACCTTGATTTGCTTCAAGAGTTGCTTTAGTGTAAGATTCTGGCAGTTTCCTGAGACCCTCAGGGTAACAAAATCTAATTCTCTCAGTGCAAGCCTGTATCACCCTACTGCTTGTAGATATTTATCAAGCCTCATGAAGCCCCATTTTGCCTCCTTTTTACCTCATCGTTCCCACCAAAAATCTGTTTCCAGAACATGAGTGTGTTAATGATTAGCAAAGTTCTTCTAAATGTGCGCCTAAATTTATTCATGGGCAGTTTAGTTGTTGTTTGTTCCTCTACAAACATTGTCTCTGCATTTATTTTCTTATTATTACCCCTTCTTGACTTTGTATTTAGTTCAGAGCTTGTAATGAACACTCCCTCTCTTTGGAGCAGCATTTAGAGAGAACTTCTCTGAGCAGGAGCTCCACTCTGAGCACACCACTGGGATTTCAGCTGGTGCTTATGCACCTTCTGAAGTGAAGCTTTAAATGGTGGGGTTGTACCAGTAAAGGTAAGAAAATGTTCTCCACAAGTGTTTCACCCCAAAGGGGTCTAAAAAAGTGGAAAAAAGCAATTGGAGCTTGGGGAAAGGAAGATACAGAGTTTCTTGCTGTTCTTTCTAACTTCTCTTAGTTTAACTTTGGTGCAAATCACTGGTTGTTGCTAAAAGGGGAAAAAGCTTTCATCATCCTGTTTTGGGGTGCCCAGCACAGGAATGACAGGAACCTGTGAGCAAGGTCAGAGGAGGCCACTAAGTTGATCAGAGGGAAGGAGCAGCTCTGCTATGGGGAAAGGTCCAGAAAATTGGGATTGTTCAGCCTGGAGAGAGAAGCTTTGGGGACACCTACGTGCCATCTTCCAGTACCTGAAGGAGCAGGCAGGAAAGATGGAGAGGGATTATTTACAAGGTCCTGGAGTGACAGAACAAGCGGGAATGGCTTCAAATTAACAGAGAAAAGGTTTAGATTGGGTATTAGGATGAAATTCTTCTCTATGAGGGGGATGAGGCCCTGGTACAGGGTGCCCAGAGAAGCTGTGGCTGCCCCATCCCTGGAAGTGTCCCAGGCCAGGTTGGACAGGGCTTGGAGAAACCTGGGACAGTGGAAGATGTCCTTGCCCATTCCAGGGAAATTAGAACTAGATGATCTTGAAGGTCTCTTCCAACCCAAACCATTCCACAATTCGATGATCAGCTCACACAGTAAAACCAAATACAGGGGAATGATAATTCAGGTCACATCAGAGATGGAATTTTCTTTAGAAAAAGAGCTACTAAAAAAGCACAAAACACTTGGAGGTAAGTTGTCCACTTTTAAGGAAATAGGAGATCATTTTTGTTTGATGTTATCTGTGCTTTTCAAAGAATCATAGTTTGTAGGCTTGGTCATAAATAGCACTCATTTGAGACCATTTTTTATTACAGTGCAGGAAAAGATGTCATTTTCACATGAGATTTCCTCCAGAGATATCTGGAAAATAGAATTTTTGTCCTCTGGGAAATTTCATCTTCTCAGAAAGCAGTTTTCATTTGCCAACGAAAATTTCAAAATTTACCACATGATCTAAATTGCCCATCCAAACTCTTTCAACCTTCAAACATATCAATTTGCAAAGTTGAACATTTCAGCTAATCCAGAAAAAGAAATTATGTCAAACATAATTTTGAGACAAAATTAGAATGATTAAAATCATTTAGCAAAATTAAACCAAACCTTATAAAAATAGTTTTGGGATTTGATCTGTTTTTACAGTTAAAAATTGCAGTGTTTCAACAAAAGTGCTTTTTCAACGTAAGAAAAAAAGCTTGAATAAAACGTTTTCATCAAGCTCTGTCTGTCTGCATGGGGACCAAGAGACAAATAAACATGTGCCAAAATGGGACAGTCATGTGCAGAGAGCTGCAGAAACCCAGAATATCCTGAGCTGGAAGGGACCCACAGGGACCACTGAGTCCAGCTCCTGGCCCTGCCCAGGTGTGTCAGGATGCTTCCCCTGGATGCTCTGGGATGTGGCCAAGCAGCCCAGGCAATGTCCTGTTCACAGATTTGTCAGTGTGGGTTGAGAAGGGGCACCAAGAGCTGGGCTTGGTGTTGATCATGCCAAAATTCTGGCAACTGACCCTGACTGAACATCCTGATAAAAAGGCAAAGATTTGGCAGATAAAGTGCTAACTTGGAGGTGCATGACTGGCAGTCAACCCCTTAAACTACTGAAGTCTGGTCCTCTTTCACCCTGTTAGGTTCCTCTAACATATTCCTCCTTGGACTGGAGTGTGTGGAGATACTTCTCTTGGATTCTGGGGACACCTACCCAAGGATACTTCTCAAAGTGAAAGAGACCTGTCCACAAGTGTTGATATGGTGAGTTAAATCAATCTTTATCTAATTTTTTATTTTGCTAGCTTGAATATAGTTGCATTAATATAATTGTTTTATTTTTATATACTAGTAGTTTTGGAGTTTTTTAATACTAGTAGTTTTAGCTTTCATACTGTGTTGTAAATAATTCTGATTGACATCTTTTTGTATAACCATTTATCATGATGATTCATTTTTGTACATATTTATCTGATCTACCATCATTAAAAACTGTGGGACAAAGTTTCAAAACTTAAAACATTGACAGTCTGAGGCCAAGATAAGGTCCAGCTGCCCCCAGGCTCCTCTCTCTGGGAAGGAGTTTAGAAAGCCAGGGAATCCTCTCTACTTCTCATTACTCATCATCAGGGCTTCATTAATAAACTTTTCTGAAGATCCCACTCCAGCCAGGACACATGGAAAAGGGCATCTTCTTTTGTCCTTCTTTTTCATCATGAACTTCTCAATATCAATGTTGGTGCCCTGGCTCTCTCTGGGTCACCAGTGAAAGCCATCAGTTGGGTCTGGGTTATTCATCCACTCACCAATCCACATTTTCCACCCAAACCAGCACAGAAAATAACCCACAGTACTAAATTTTTCCAGTATCTTATTTGAAACTCACAAAACTTACTGAAATCCTGCTTCAAACACCATCCATTAGGGAACAACCTATTGTCAGGTGCTTATCAGGAACTGACCTAAATATTTTGCTCAGAGCTTTATGTTATAATTACTTTAATATTCCTTCTGTCTGGAAAAGTGACAAAGAACTAAAAAGAAGTCTTTAAATCTCAGAATGGGGAAAAAAGATCCCCAACAGTCCTTTTTGGTCTCAACAGAGTCCTGACCGGGGTAGAGTGACAGTGATGCTGTAAGGTAATAATCCCTGCCTCTAAAATCTGAGCAGGTATCAGTGGCATTTCCTCAGGTGACATCAGCCCTGGAGGTTTCATTAGACCACTTCAAGGAGAAGGTCTTTAGCTGTCATTCTGATGCCTCTGTCATATTTTTTTTATTTTTGTAAGTAATTTTCTTCTCTTTGTCAGAAATATCCTGTTCCCACTGGTGATCCAGGCTTCCTTAGGAGAAAGTGGAGGGGATGCAGCTCATTGCCCCTTGGTGCAGAAAATGGAGGCAGCTGGAAGCTGTTGGGTGAGAGGCAACTTAGAACTGCTGCACACCACCTCTAAATGTACCTTGGGGTGGCATCTCTGTGTGATGAGGACTTCTTACACTCTCCTAATTGATGGGAAAATTGCCCATTTCCCACCTATTACACTGCATTGTTTCAATTTGGCAGAACTATTCCCAACAGCAGATTCGCAGAATCACAAAATGGTCAAATTTGAAATGGACAACAGTGGGGCTGTCTGGTCCCACCTCTCTGCTCAAGCAGGGTCATCTCAGAGCATAGGGCACAGCATTGTGTCCAGACAGTTCTAGAATAGCTCCAGTGAGTGTGTACGTGGCCCCCAAAAGTGAAGGTGGTGTTGTACCAGAGTTGTTGTAGTGCCTAAGAGGGGAGGACTCTCTGTTCTGCTCTGTGCAAACAACACCCACGGTGAGAGTATCTAGTACAAAACCCTATCTGGGATTTAACAGTGTGAGACCTTTTAAAACTGACAAGAAGAAATTTACCTTGTTGCTGTATCCTTGTTGGCATATAATGTGTTGGAATATCTGTGGCACGAACTGGACAGGACTGGTGGGAGATCTCGAGCTCTTTATTGCAGGATCAGTCTCATTACATGGTGGAGACAATGGAAAGATGACAACAGCTCA
>VZTB01014651.1:0-26794 GCA_013397245.1 Thryothorus ludovicianus | reverse complement strand
CTCGCCCGAGACAAAGGTAAATATCTTTTTTTTTTTTTTTTTTTTTTTTTTTTTTTTTTTTTTTCCCAAGCAGAGATAAGGCTGAGAAACTGAGAGCAAGGCTTATGCTGACAGGCATTAGGCACTATTAGGCTGATCCATCAGCCTGAATGATGATGGTCCCATGGGAGAAGTGAACACATCACCACTTAAAGCATTTTAAAAGGATCTGGACACAGCACCAGGGAATATTCTGGCAGAAACAATCCCAGACTAAACTGGGGATTAAAATACATAACCTGGTGATGTTAGTGTGGGGGTGTTTTGCTGGTTTCTCTTTCATTTTTAGGGGTGTTTTTTGTGCACCCCTAAATGCCAGGAGCCACATGAAAAGAAATGCTGAGCCTCCTGCACCTATCACAGACAAACTCTCAGCACTGTAAATTTGTAACAGGTCCATGAGCTGAAGAAATCCTCCAATGTGGAGTTAACTTCAAGCATGTCAGACATCCCAGTGGAAGATGTTTTATCATCAGATTTAATTGAGTGTGTCACAGAACATCTACAAAAGAAACTGGGGAGAGCTGGCAGATTAATCACTCCGAGAATATCTGGGGCCAGTTTTCTGAAAATCCACATCAAAGCCCTCCATGCACATTTTCTGAGCATTGACACCTCCAAATCATGGCCTTTCCAGGCACAAAAGGCACCCTTTGCAAGGAAACTGAGATGTAAATTTTGGAATTAGCCTAGATAAAAAAAAAGACACAGATACACAGGAATAATTTACACTGCGACACTTTAATATTCCAGGTCAGGACAGCTACCCCCTGGTAGTACCCTTACTGCATTTTTCAAGAATATTATGATTACTTTAAAGAGAGTCCTAGAAAAAACAATTGTCTCAAATCTAGCTGTAACAGGATCAAGTTCCCAATCTCATTTTGTTGATCTCTACTCCATTGCCTGAAAGAAAGGAAAAATGAAGCAGGCAAAAAGGTTTATCTGGTGAGGAGTTGCTTGTGAAGGAATTCTGACTTAGCCTGGAGCACCTCAAGACAGCGCCATATAACCTGATAGCTGCTATTAAGGTGAGAACATTTTCCCCTGTAATATTCACAGGTTTCTTTTGCTCATCAAGGCAGTGATGAGGTTGGATAAATAGCTCATGCAGTTTATATCCTCTGATTTCATGGTGGCAATGTTTGAGGCAGCCTCATACAGAAGACAATGATCTTTTTATCAAAACCTTGACTCTCTTTCTGTTGGATGAGAATATCAAGTAATTTACTGCCATTTGATTCATGTGCACTCCAGGGCCAGAGGAAATACAAGGTCTCTTTGTATTATTTATCCAGAAATACCTGAGGAACCTCAAGGGAGTTTGTATCTTCCTCCATTGGGTGGAAATGTGTCATTGTTCTGCTGGAAAACATGGCAAAGTTTAATTAAATCTCTCAGTCAGGACAGGAATCTGAGGGATCTGCTGTCTACAGGAGAAATTCAAGTCAAATAAAGCTTCTGAAAGTAGAGAAGATGGTTTACCTAACTAATGCTGATCATGCTTTTACAGTTTTTAGATTAATTTAGTAGGCCCTAATTCAGCTCTTTCGTCAGTAGCTGCGCACTTTTAGGCATTTCAGCATGGTTGTTGTCACAAAAGTGTATAAATGCTCTCCTAACTCAGGATTATAATTTTATTTAGTATTGATATATTGTACCTCTGTGTCCTTTTTTCTGCTTTTAAAGCCAGTGGTCACTGCTAGTCAGAACAGTTTCAATGCCAGCTGTGCAAAGTTTAAAACCTGAGTTAAGTTTCTGCTGCTGTAAATGAAGAGGGAGCCATAAATCTCAGCAACAACCTTTAGTACTTGCTCTGATCACTTTATCATTCCTGAGCTGGCAGAGTTTTATGTTATTTCCAGTAAACGCAGCACTTTGGGTCCATCAGCCCCACGATGGTGCTGAGTTTTGGGTACTAAGTAAGCTCTGGGTCAAGTCCACAAGATCTTTTAGTTATTTTAAAGAAGCAGCTGGTGGAAATAATAAACTTCTAAAACCCTCATTTTGAAATTAATCCCATCACAGGTTTAAAATGGTAATATTAATATTCTCCTGTACTGATTTTCTTCCCTTCTGGGTATGTCTACAACTCCTTTAGCTACAATTACTTGGAAGGAGGTTATAGACACATGGGAAGTCAGTCTTTTCTCCCAGGTAACATGAGATAGGATTAGAGGAAACAGACTCCATTTGAACCAGGGAAGGTTTTGAATGGATATTAGGAAAAATTTCTTCGCTGGAAGGGTGGTTGGGCATTGGAATAGGCTGTCCAGGGAAGAGATGGAATCACCAACCTGGAAATGTTAAAAATCATGGAAGTGGGGTGCCTTAGGAAATGATTTAGTGGCTGACCTGATGTTGTTGGGTTAATGGTTGGACTCCATGATCTTGAAAATCTTTTCCAATCTCAATAATTCTATGTTTTATAAGTTGTCCACCCATCTACTCTTCAGCTTTCCAGATTCTCTTCCTACTGGTGCTCCAGAAGGATTTTTATCACTTGCGTCCTCTGTTCCACTTGCTGGCCTTGCAGAGATGTTTCAAATATCCAAATGTGACTCAATAAATGTTGATTTTCAGACTGATCAGTAAAATTCCCCACACAAAGGCTGTTAGGTCCAGACCTTTTGAGGATCTTCTGAGTAAGAGGCACAGAGAATCCTGTATGGGAACCATAAAAAAATCCATCAGAGCCAAATTCCCACCTTTTTCTCAGTGTTGAGTGCCAATAGCAACACTAGGGAGGATCACAACTCAGTGATCACAAGGTCAGTGTTGTCCACAGCTCACTGAGAGACACTGTGCTTTCTGCCTGCTCCAATCAAAGAAAATCCATCTTTACACATTCTTTATTGGCATTAAATGCAAAGGGAAAAACTCTCAGACAGCACCAGGGGAATTTCCAGTAACCCCAGCAGTTCTGTGGTGCCTGCCCTGAGCTCACAGGCTGAGGCTGTTCCTTCTGTCAGAGAAGGAGGCCAGAAATTCATAAATTCCATTTATCCACATCCTGCCCATGATTTTTTTCAGCAGTACAGCAATGAAGGATTGTGTCAAATGAGGCCCTCAGCAATCTGGTCATCCCTGCCCGTGGTGTGGGATTGGAACTAGAGGGACTCTTAAAGTCCCTTCCAAACCAAACCATTCCAAAATTTGATGATCCTTTGATTATAAGGAAAGGATTATTAAGCATGGTTTCAGCAAAGAGCAGATTTGTTGGAAAAGAAGAGACACTTTTGGAACTGCCACAGACAAAAAAAAAAAANAAAAAAAAACACTTTGGGAACGCCAAAAAAAAAAAAAAAAAAAACAAAACAACAAAATAACAAGAAAATACTAATCAAATACCCAAACAAAAAAACCAAACAAAAAACCCAAACCAAAACAAAAACTGCAAAACAGTAAATCTCCACAGTAGAACTTTTTGATGTATTTAGAGGGTGCAGAGCACAATTACAGGGTAATTTAACCTCGTAACAGCAGTGGTCTCTGCTCCAAACAGGAGCCTTTCCACACAGGTGCTGCCCAGGGGGTGATCTTTGCCAATATCCCCTTCTGGCAGTGCTTCTCTCAATATTTACTTGGAAACAGAGGTGGCATTTAGAAAACAACATTCCTAACTACTCACAAGGCTCCTCGTTAGAAAATGGCTCCTCATTACAAAAATTGCTTCATTATTTCATGCCCTCAAAAGGGATACAGATTTTCATCCTGTCCTTTGCCATCTCCTGAGGTCAACACATCGTATCAGCTCGAAGGAAATCAAGGGGTGAGGAAAGGAACAGCTGAAATACTCTTTCCTTTTACTTGCTCTGATGTTGTGAGAGTGTCCAGTTGTGCCCAGTTATGATATAATTTACCTTCATTGCTGGAAGAAGCTGTGGGTGTGTGTCCACACCCAGCTAACTCTGGCATTAAAAGATGCATGTCAGCTCCAAGTCATGCAGCATCTGTCCTTAAAGACGAGCAATAACAAGGTTATAAATCTATGAAAAAGAAACACCATCAACTTAATGTGAGGTTATAACACGAGAAAAATAATAGAGCTTAATCTCCAATGCATGTTGAAATAACATCTGCTTCTGTTAAAGACACAGTCCTGGGCTGAATGGACACTGATATCAGCCCACAGGGATTTTTTCACATCCTTATCTAACTCCTATAGGATATTTAGCATTTTAATAAGGAGTCAACACGGCACAGATCGGATGGAGCAATTGTTGGTCAGCAGATAGTTCCTATCCAGCAATTAGAATGCAGGATTATTTTTAGCATGGTCTGCTTCCACTAGAGTCCTAAAGACTGTCTTTCATGCTTAATGTGCAGTGACCTGGAAGAAATTCTTACTGATAAGGCTGTCAGAGGACCTATGAAGAGGAAAGGATGAATAATGTGGACTCTCCCCAGGGAAGACACGACTTTGAAAAAGATTTGTCCCTACCTCACCCAGGCTGAAGAAACACTTATGGGGTCTAACCCTTGCCTGGCTTTTCCTTCAAAGAGCGACTTGTCTTTATTTTATCAAGGAAAGAAATGGCATAACAGGGCCATGAAAAAATTCAAATGGGGGCAAAAGTTATGATAATAATGCTGACTTCTGCAGAAAGGATAATGCAAAAAAACCCGTTGTCTGAAAATGTAGACAAGGGCAATAGGATATTACAATAATTGATCACTTTGACAATGTGGTAAGTTCTCTCTTGTCAGGTATTTTCATCTATGAATCTGTTTATTGGTGTGTTGCAGTTTTGATCTCTGTTTCCTTATCCCTAAAGAATGTATCCTAAAAAAATAATACCCTGCACCCAGTTCTGGGACCCCCAACACAAGAAGGACGTGGATCTTGGAGTGAGCCCAGAGAAGATGCACAATGTTGATCCAAGGACTGGTGCTCCCCTCCTATGGAAACAGGTTGGGAAAATTGGAGACGTTCAGTCTGGAGAAGAGAAGGCTCCAGGGAGACTTCAGAGACCCTTCAAGTGCCTAAAGGTCTGCAAGAGAGATGGAGAGGGACTTTAAAAAGGGGCATGGCCTTAAAGGACAAAGGGGAATGGCTTTAAACTGAAAATAGGCAAATTTCAATTAGATATTAGGAAGAGATTCTTCCCTTTGAGGGTCCTGAAGCCCTGGCTGAGGATACTCAGAGAAGCTGTGGCTGCCCCATCCCTGGAAGTGTCCAAGGCCAGGTTGGATGGGGCTTGGAGCAACCTGGGACAGTGGAAGGTTCCCTTCCTGTGGCAGGGGTTTGGAGCAAGCTGGTCAGGAAAATCTCTTCCAACTCCAACTATTCTATGTTTCTGTGACTCTACAACTCTGATTCTATGGTTCTGTGATTCTTTGATTCAGGGTTCCGTCCATGGGAGCCACGCACTTAAGAGGTGGCCAGAAAAGAGAGTAACAGGCATTCTCCTTGGCTTCTAAATAAAACTGGTTCTTTTCAAACTCTCTTCTCAACAACTGCACCTTAAAGCACCCTGTGAAGGAGGCTGGTTCCATCAGAGATGGGGACATGCAGTGGAAAGGGATTTGCTCCACAAGAGCCAGGAATCCAGCAGCAAAAATGGGCCCTCATCTTGTGCATCCTGTTGGAGCCTTGGTCCATTCAGTCTCCAGACTCCAACTGCTCACCCAGTAATGATATCTCATGTGTGCCCTAGCCTTGCACATCATTAACAAAAGAAAAATTTATGCTCCAGATGCTGACAGCTGAACTGTGAGGGTGAAGGAGGGGAGGAATTACACCACAAATATCAGCTCTGCTTTGATAGATCCCTGTACCATAAAGGAAAGCACTTCTTCATATGCATTTCTGATTTGCAACAGCCTTGTGTTTATTTTCTTTAAAGCTAAAATAACCATCAAACAGGTTCAGAAGTTCAGTTTGGATGCTTAGAAAGCTGAATCTCATTCCAGAAGAAAAGTGAGAGGTTGGTCGTGTAGCTCCATAGGAGATTAATTTGAACAGAACTAGTAAAACTTCTTAACACTAAAAGTTTAAATTTTGCAGAACAGAGTAAAACATAAAAATAAAAAACTTAAACCCTTAAGAAGTGGTCAAATTAGGAGACGCAGATTATTTTTTTTCCCTCTTCTGGGACTGGAAATAGCCATTATGGTTATGCAGTGCTCAGCCCAAAAATAAGATGTGACATTTTGAAGTGCACACAATCTGGTAAAATATAAAATATTTAATAACTATGTAAATTGGTCAAGCTGCTTCCCCAAGGAGGAAAGCTTCAGTCGTGTTTTACAGCCCTCATTCACTTACGCAAATACTTTAAGAGGATCAAGGATGGGTTTTAAATGAAGTTAAAGTTTAACAAGAAATATATAATCCTTTGAGGAAGAGATATTGTCATCTTCATTTATAATTTCTTGCAAGTTTTAAAAGTAAGAAGTTGAGGGAGTAGCCTTGTGAAGTTTTGTGTATGCAAACTAAAAAATTGCAGTAGCTCACCTGAATCCTGCAATCAGAGATGTAACAAAATGTAGATATTGATAAACTTTTATATTCCTTGTGGAGTTCTAGATTTTCCTAAGCATATATGAAAATTCACTGTTCAACTCATACTTACAGGATCCAGACAGTCCTTTTAAAATCTCATTTCTTTAGCAGTTAGGAGCCCTATTTAAATCTCCAGACCAAACTGGTTCATATCTAAACCATACCCTACATACATTTATATATATCTATGTATTTTTTTGGTTTTCTTTTTTTAATAAGAAGTTCTGTAGTAGACAGAACATAGAAGAGGCTAGAGAAGTTTTCTACACTCTTAAACCAACTCTGACATCAGCCCTTCTTTTAAAATATGTTCAATCTCTGGAAACTGTTGATGAATTGGAATCATAGGATGGTTTGTGTTTGAAAGAGCTTTAAAAATCATCCCATTCCAACCCCCAGCCATGGGCAGGGATAGTTTCCACTAAACCAGGGTGCTCACAGCCCCATCCAGCCTGGCCTTGGACATTTCCAGGGATGGGGCAGCCACAGCTTCTCTGGGCACCCTGTGCCAGGGTCTCATCACCCTCACAGGGAAGAATTTCTTCCTGAAATCTGATCCAAACCTACCCTCCTTCAGCTTAAATCCACGAGCCAAAGATAGTTGTGTATGACATGTCCAGTGGCATCTTCTCATGATGCAGGCTTTTTAAAAGCCTGTTATAATCCTGAAAAAAAGCTGTGAATACTAAGGAGGCTATTGAAGGTAAAGCAAGTCTAGGTAAAAAAAAAATAAAAAAGAAAATAACCCAGAAAGAACATTTGCACTGGGAAAACCCCAGCAAAAGGACATGCTACATTTATATTTTCCTTGTTCTGAGCACAAGGAAGAGTGAAAACAAATAAATACAGATTGAGAGATATTGGAGCTGGAGAGTGTTTACAGCTAATGAATGGATTGTTTGGGGCTGGTACCAGAAGACAGAAATTTCCCTTGACATGCACTTTGCTTGCACACTTGTGCGATGATCTGTTCATTTTCATCTTGTTCCTGAGTAATTTTACTCTGGAAATTATTGTTCTTCCTGCTTAACATATTTACACTTTGCATGCTGGAGAGTTTGAAACAAGTTGATAAAGGACTTAAGAACCAGTAGGGTTCAAAATTTATTTTTCTCCCTAGCAGGGACAAAAATAACACCATTATATCATGTTTCAGAGATGTCTGCTCAGAGATCAGCATTCTGCCACCCTTGATAAAGGTCCAAAGAGGTGTTGTGGTGCTGAGGAAAGTGGAATAGCATGAGAACAGTTTATTTTATTCAAAAACAAAACTAAATCTGTATTAACATTGCCTCATTGGCACAGCACAGCAGTTAGATTTTCTTACCTCCTCTGACTTCATCTTTGCTATCCTTAAGAGGACAAAAGAAAAAAATGAAGAATTGAAAAGGAGGAATGTGAGAGCAGAAGATGATAAGCCCATGAGCAACTTTATTTTCCTCCTCAAAAGCAATAGTTTTACAGGATCCATATCATTGTTGTCCTCATCAGGTTGTTGTAACAGTGTGTAAGGTTTTCAGGAGTGTGGCCTATGTCCATATCTAAGCCACACCCATACATCCATACATACTTTTTAAAAATAAAAAATTCTGTGGTAGGCAGAGCATCGAAGAGTTTATAGAAAGTTTTACATACTCTTAAACCAACCCTGACATCAGCCCTGCTTTTATGGTAATAAACCAAATACTTGTTTCTTGACATATCCACCCCAGCCAGAATCACTGCTTCACCACCATGTCAACCTGTTTCTCATCTTTCACTCTGAGATCAACAGTCAGACACAATTTCTGCAGCACAACTGTGAAGATGAAGCTTGGTGTTTCTCCAAGTACAGGCTGGGCTCTGGCTGCCAGATTGACTCTTCCAAACCAGCTGCACAAGATCAACATAGAACTTTTTGGAAAGTTTCAGCTCCCTTTGCCTTAGCAGAACAAAACCAGTTCATGCAAAATCTTTGGGCAGCTGAAACTCCCAGAAATATCAGTGGGGAAAGACAGTCACTTCTGGAGCAGATAGCACTAAACACATCATTTTCCCTCTGGAAAACTTCTCAGCCTCTGGTGAGCTGCTGCTGAGAACTGAAGTTTTAGTCAGACCAGGTATCTTTTACCTGGCCAAAGTTCAATGCAATAAACTTAAATTCAGGAGATTTGCATGAAACTTGTTCTTTATAACTGACATTTTGCTTCTACCCCTCCTTCAGTCAGCGGGAAATGTGAGCAATAATTAAGACAGCATGTTTTGTTTTGGTGTTATTATTATTTTGTTTGAATTCCTATCTTTTCACACTTTTTTCCCTTGAGGAGTGTGAAAACCATCTTCTCTGCAGTCACCTACCCTCTCCCTGTGTCTCAGCTGTGCCTGTGCAGAGCAATAACCAAGACATTCCCTTTGATGTCATTGTAGCCCAATAGCAAGGGGAAACTAGAGAGAGTTGTACAAGTACTTCTCCTGAAAATTAGTTCCACAGGCTGGCAGTCAAGCAGTTAAACCAGGCATGGAAATGGTTTGCAATCTGTTCCACCAGTCTCTTAAGCTTCCATTGTCAAAGTGGGATTATTTTTCAGTAAAACAGCAGCCCTGGGGAATCAGTGTAATTAAAGACAACAACAACAACAAAAATTTATTGTTTTTAAATATATCTCTAAGCTACGGGGTAAAGGGAAGGAGAAATCTATTGCAAATTACAATATTTCTCCTTACTATTCACTCATCAGTCTGTATCCAGTCATGAGCCAAAGAAGCTGGGTTTGATCTCCTCCACTCAAGACAGCCTTTGCTGTTTGACAGGAATCCATCCTTGGTGTTTATTCATGGGGACAACAAAATGTTCCTCCCCACTGGGAACTGCTGGGGAGAGCAGAGAGGGTGCAGCTTTCCTGGGCTGCTGGAGCACAAAACACCAGGGCTTTAAAGGAGTGTCTGCCACGACCTTCCTCAAGGACACCCCGCTGCAGGAGGGAGCAAGGGTGCTGGTTCCTGCTTTGCTGTGTGTAGGGTGCCTCGTAAGGGGGTTTCATGTCAGACCCAGGAGTCTGAGGGAGGCTTAATGAGCATAAAAGTCTAACCTTGCCTCTCGCTTCCCCCTGAAATCCACTGCCTCTGCTCTAGGTTAGCCTGAACACTCAGGACAGTCAGGATGAGGCTTTTAAACCCTGTCTTTGAAAGGGACTTGGATGCTCCCTAAGCAAGGAAATAATTAGTGAAGATAGAGGAAAACCCAAGAAAAAATTTTGAATTTCAATTTTATTTCAGTCGCCTTCCATCATATGAAAGTTTCTGCTGCATACACAGTTGAATGTCCTTTTTGCCATCTTTAATCACCAATCTGTGAAAGAAGGAGAAATTAACAAAAACGTTGGACTTCACAATCTTGGGGGGTCTTTTCCAACTTCAGTAATTCTCTGCTTTCTGTGCTTCGAGTCTATGAAAAATAAATCCCCCAAGATCCACAGGAGGCCTCTCCTCAGGCAGTCTAAGAGCTACAAGCCACTGGAGACTGGGAGGCTGTACGAACAAACAGCACTTTTCAAGGACTAAATTCACCTTAAATTCCTGCCCAGCCCACTGCTGCTGGCCAGCTTCAGGAGCAGGATGCTGCAGGCCAAGATCCAATAGTGTCATTCAGTGTTTTTTGTTATTTTCCAACATCAACAGATTGGGTGTAATGTTGATTTTTCTCTATTAGTTCTGCAGATCTGTAGCTGCTTCCAGCAGGATGTTTTTGGGCAGTCAGTAACGCCACAGCACAGCTTGAATAGGAGCTGAGGAATATTTTTCTGTTGTTGTAATAAGAGGTGAGAAATCAGATAGAGATAATGAAATCAAGCAAAACAAATTTAGCGAAGACACGAAGCCTGCAGCACCTGATTCCAACAGGAATAGAACATCACTGCTGAATTTGAAAGGCAGAAGTTATTGGGGGAGATCTTCCTGCTGAAGGGGCTAAATTGTGACTGTGGTTTAAAAGGAGAAGCAAGGAGAAGAAAGGAGATGAAAACAACGTCTTAAAAAATCCCACCCATGTCTCTGCAGAGAATCCTAGGATCACAGAATGGTTTGGGTTGGCAGGGACCTTAAAAACCATCTTGTCCCAACACTCTGCCATGGGCAGGNTCAAAAGGAGAAGCAAGGAGAAGCAAGGAGATGAGCACGTCTTAAAAAATCCCACCCATGTCTCTGCAGAGAATCCTAGGATCACAGAATGGTTTGGGTTGGCAGGGACCTTAAAAACCATCTTGTCCCAACACTGCCATGGGCAGGGACCCCTCCCACTATCCCAGGCTGCTCCAAGCCCCATCCAACCTGGCCTTGGACACTTCCTGGGATGGGGCAGCCGCAGCTTCTCCTCACCACCCTCCCAGGGCAGAATTTGTCATCTCTTCAGACAGCAGGTAGCAGAATAATTCCCATTTCTTCATGGAGCCATGTTGCAAACTGAATTAAATAAACATCTGCAAGGGAGGAAAAACAAGCAAAACACCCACGCACATGTTCCCTAAAAATGCAGCAATCTCTGATTTCCAGAGCCAGCTTATTTCGTTGACTTGTTTTATGGCTGCATTGACACAAGGAATAAGTTTGAAAAATACAGTTCTGGACAGGAAGAAATGATTGGGAGTGGGGAAAGCTGGAAATCACTTAAATCCATTTTACCACAGAGAACTTTCAGGCATGGAAGAAAACCTAGCTAAATACTAATTAGTTGAAAATTTAGTCTTTAATGTTTACATGATATTATAGCAAAGTGCTATCTCGTCTTTCCTGGTCGCAAAATAAACTTTCAAGACAGGCATTTTCATGGAATCACAGAATCATAGAATATCCTGAGTTGGAAGAGACCCACAAGAACCACCAAAATCCAACTCCTGTCCCCTCTCCAAGGAAACTGAGGGGACAGTGACCACCATCCACAACCAATCTCTTAATGATGGCACATTTTGGTTATGTGTCTACAGCCCTGCTCCCATGTCATTTAAAGGTTTATGAGTTGTGCTGTTGTCCTCCAATCCCCCAGCCTGCCCCATCCTGCCCAATTTAGAGATGGCTGTGAAAAAAACAGCAGTGTGTAGATCCTTATGGATAACCCACCCCTCCCAGATTCTGGTGCTCAGTTGGGTATTGGCTCCAGTTTCACCAACAGTTGTGGATCTGCTCCCTGTAGTCCAGGAGCAGGAAAGCAGAGAGACATTGGAACAGGTTGTCCAGAGAAGTTGTGGATGCATCTCCAGCTTGGAAAGGTTCAAGTCCAGGCTGGATGGGTCCCTGAGCAACCTCAAATAGAGAAGAGTTGAAATAAGATGATTTTTCAGATCCCTTCCAATCCAAACCATTCTATTATTCTGTGATTCTGTTATTCTCTGTTTCTGTGATATATGTACCATATATACACCATAGGATATACATAACATACTAAATTATTTATAATATTGAATTGTATATTATTACAGTCTCTGTGTATGTATGTAGATATATGTATCATGAATAGCATATCAATAAATAAAACTTCAGCAAAATAGGGAATTCTCTAGGAGAATAAACCAATATTTTTTCTTCATAGTGGCTTTTGATCTATCATATTTCATAATCCCTTCTTTTCACCTATTTTAATATTTCTTTCATGAAGAAATTGAAGAGCACTCCAAGTCTGACAGCTGAGTACTGCACTGGTTACAACCCACATATCAGGAATTTCCATACAGTTGCCCTAAGGTTTAATTCTGAAAAAAAATGGGAATTCACAACTATCACTTACAATTCTTACAATATTTCCCAACATTCCTGCTTTCTGTCACTGACCTGGGTCTCTGGTTCAGCACAAAGCCAGGAGGAGGCACAATGCCAGCCTGGCTCATGTCAAAGGACCACAGCCCAAACCCTGTGGTCTAGAAAGAGATGACAGAGCCTTTTAATGAGGCAACACCCAAGGCCACTCATCCAGCAGGTGTAAATCACCAGCTGAGAATTTGGCCCTGAATGTAAATATTAATACATAATGCCAATATTTAAAAGTATTTTATGGCTGTCTCAACTAATTGCTAAATGAAATTCAAGTGAAAAATTGAAAGTAAAAGGCAACACCACTACAAAGCTTTTCTTTTTTTTTTATCCTGAGTGGCTGTGCAGGTGTTGCACTCTCCAGAGGATGAAAATGTTTGACAGCAAAGGATATTTGTGTTGGCAGGACCACTTGATCCATGTTTCAAGAGCCAAATTGAAAATGTATTTTCACAAGGTGCAACTGTAGATCATTAGAAGGAGCCAACTTCTGCAGTTGCACAAGTACTTCTGAGAGAGAACAGATGTATAAATTAAAATATACCCCAAATCTGACAGAAATATATTTGGGCATGGGAAAATTCAGTAAAGGCAGCAGATTTTTGTGTTGCCATCTTTGCTAATGATCCAGGACTGGTTGGGCTTTGCTGTTCCTTCTGCAATGAAATCTTTACAACAACTTTCTTCACATTATTTTTAGTAAAGGATAATCTCATCTCTCAGTGACTGGTCTCATTGCAGGGGATCCACATCACTCAAAATGAATGATCCTCAGAGAAAAGAGGCGTTTAAGGCACTCACAAGCTTCCCCAGGAAACCAACAAAATGGAACAGCAAATTTCTGTTTGTTGGGAGCAAATCCAACACGTTACAACCCTGCAAACTCCAACTGGAGCAGGGGAGTTGCTTGAGGGAAGTGGTGGCATCCAGAGGGACCTTGAGTGGCCTGTGAGATCATCAAGCTCAAAGCTGTGGTCTCACCATGCAAAGACAAACACTTGGAGCACAGCCCAGACAAAGACACCTGGCCAGTTAAAAATTGGTGTCAGAGCTAAAGGATGTAAACCAAGGCTGGCCAAAGTCTGTGACCAGCACTGTCAATCCCATTCCTCTGGGGCACATGACCCATGGCCAGCACCACAGTGACCACTGGGAGCCCACCAGTTGCTCCATCATTTTTCTCCCATGGTGATGATGTCAGAGTCACACCTGGCAGCAGACGTCGACTTTGTGGCATAAAAAGAAAATTCTCATTAAGGACAATTGGAGTCACTCATTTTCTAGCACCTTATTTCACTTTTTAACCCTTCTATCCATGACAGTTATTCTCAAGGACTCCATTATCCGTGTCAGGAACAAATCTCTGAAGATATTAAAGTATGGCAAATGGAGAGTTCTTATCATATCAAGAAAATAGAAAAGGAACTCAAGCATTATTAACTTTGTAGAGTTGAAGCCATTCTTGACATGAGAAAATGAACCTCCTGGAATTGCTTATGTTTGGTTTGGAAGATGGAAATTTATTTTTTTATGTGAAAAAATATTGCTTAGTGTTTTTTCCTTTACAGAAACCACCAGCCTGTATTTTAACAAGATGCTCAACATCTCTTCCTTACAGTAGCATTTACTTGATTATATTTCTTAATATATTTACTTATTGACCTATCACATGCATAATACAATATTTAGGATCCAATCCATCTTGCCACAACTTTTAAGGTGCTTATCATAAGCCCTTAATACTATCAAGTGTTTTAAAAATGTCTTATCAGGACAAAAATCCCAAATACTCTGATTAAACGTGCTTTTAAGTTTCAAATGACCTTTTTCTGCATTCAAAAACTAGATTGATTTTTTCACAGTATTTCCAAATGCAGCACAAATCTATTAGATAGATGAGAAAATTGGTTGTTAATTATCATTGTTAGCATTAACAATAGTAATTAGGTTCTAGAAAAGAAACATCAGTCCATCTGAATCATAACCTCTGAATCAGAGAGCTGCATTGATGAAAACTGCTATTTATTTTTAATCCTCTGTGACAGCATTTCACTGTGTCTTAATAAAATTTGTAACTTTGAAATCCAAGTGCCAAGAGAGTTTTAAAAGTATTTTTCCAGCTGAGGTTTTTCTTCAAAGTCATTTGCTTCTCTGGGACTTCCTAAATTTGTCAGTTCTCACAGTGATTCCAAAAATTATGGAGATCCTCAGAAGTGGAGGTGAGCTGATAAATCTGGACTGTGTCATTTTGAGCCTTTCCAGCTCATGGTCCTGCCTTAGAGAAAGTCCTTTCTCAACAAACCAACAAGGCCAAGATTTAAAGGAAATTTGGACAAAGGAAATCTGAATTTCACCAAAATAAGTAATGTTGTGGTTACAGGTGTCAAGAAACTGCCAGAGTATGGAGGGAAATGTAACTTTATTTATGTTTCTCTAGGCATTATTATTAAATATGACTAGAAACTAAACAGTGAACTCCCCAGTTTGGTGTCCTTGTTGAACTTGCTCTCTGGACACTTTTTCATCACCCAGGTAATTAATGAAGCTGTTAAACAGGACTGGGCCCAGTACTGACCCTGGGATCCACGATCCCATGAGACTTTGTCCCACTGACCACCACCCTCCGTGTCCCTTCAGCCAGTTTTCAATGCTCCTCTCTGCCCCTGTATCAACACCTTTATTGGGAGGATCTGATGTCAGTGGCCCTCCTGTAGCCCAGGCAGGCAAATGTCCTCCCCTGTCCCCCCATCTGCTCTCTGTTCCCCCCTCACCTCCTAGGTCAGTCACTTCATCACACAGCTTTATCAAGCTCACCCCCTGATCATTTCCTCCTCCTTAATCTGCCTGAAATGCTTTTCAGGATCAACTTCTCCACCAAATTCCCAGGAACTGACCAGCCTGTTGTTCCCTGGGTCCTCCTTTTTGCCCTTTTTGAAGGTGGGTGTGATATTTTCTTTCCTGGTCTTTCAGCACAGCTCGCAATCATCATAATCAAAGATTTCTCCCTTCGTTGTGTCCTTTGGCATAAACTTCTGCATGTTGGCTGCCTCTTTTGGAAGGTCCAGTGGACCAAATCCATACATTCTCTATCTCACTTTATTTTTTTACTGTTTTTTTTTTCATTGATGTAAAGATGATCTTTATTTAGGCAACTCTGTGCCTTGCTGTACCTGCTTTACACGTATTGTGACCACAGTTTGGTTTAGGTAATGTAAACATCAAATAACCTGCACCTGATAAAATACCAACCAAGAATCATCATGAAAAAGGTTAAGGAGCTCATGGGAAGTAGAAACCTTGACAGAGATGAAGAAGGTTTGGAGGACTCATGATTTTAAGACAAATTTCCATGGTTTCCAACCATGTCTAGCAGCTGTGTTGCAGTTTGTGTCAAGAGGTCTGGGTTTTGTGCTTGTTGGCTTTTTTTTCTTTTTACAAATACCATACTATTAATCAGTATTATAAAAGTGGTGAAAAGTTTACTAAGTAGTGATTGCTTAGAAACTCATCTCTCTGAGTTAGGAAGTTTTCTAACACAGAACAAAGGGCTCTGCCAGCAAATTACTTTCACACAAGGGACAGTGGTTGGCAGGAAAGGAAAAAAAAAACCACAAACCATGGCACAAGAAAAGGATTCACAGTGCATAGCCTGGAGTCCTGAGCTGCTATTGTAATTTAAAGGGCTAATTAATTTAAACTGTTGTCCTCCCTCTCTGTTTGCAAAAATGTCAAAGTCCAAAGCAGCCTGAAGTAAAATCTGTCCATCATTTTGCAGTCCTGTTTTCTCTTCTTTAGCTGTGCAGCACTGGTTTTCAAACCTCTGTTCTCTGCCTTGCTTTTCTTTCTCTGTTGGAACTCCAGTGTGTATGTGCATTTATTTCCATTTTTGGAACCTAATCTCTCTGCCTGGCTGTGATTTATCACCACAGCTGGTCCAATGATAACTGTCCTGCTTCTTTTAAGCATACTTTTATCTCCAGTAGCATTCACTTAATGAAAGCAGAGACTTTGAGTTTAAAATATGTGTTGGGGATGGATGCATAATGAATATTTATAGATATTTAAAATATTTAGAATGTTCAGAAATGTATTTAATTTTTTTTTTCTCTTCAGCATAATTTTATTTTTATAATGTTTTCATACTAAAGCATTTTTGGTTTACTTTGGCATTCATCTAACTCTATTGTCCTTTTTCCACAGATTTGTTTGACTGGAACTTTAAATAGTTAAAGTCTAAGACTCCTAAACAAAGCTGAAATTTTCCTCAGCACACAGGAACTCCAGGACACAATAAGATCAGATGGATTTAAAGTTTCTTTTTCCTATTTAATTATTTACTCTTAAGAAAATTTATTCTTAAGAAAAATCTCCACGTGTTTCCATAAATGGCCGCGGAAGTTCTGAAAACTGTAGCAGACTCAGAGTAAATACAGAGTAAATGCTGAGAAAACTGAACTCCAGATACATAAATTCAACTACTTCACTCAGAGCAAATGGTTATGACTTTAAACAATTTCTTTAGCTAGAACTTAAAACTTGAGAGGTTACATGTTTTGGTGTTTGGTTCTTTATTTTTCTGATTTGTGGGCAGGTTTTTTCTGACCTCAATTTCACATTCTGGAAGTGAGATACCTCGTCTAAAGTAGACTTGTAAATTAATTTTTACATTATCACCATAGAAAGGATGCAGCAGAATTTGCTCTGGAGTTCTCTGTGTCTCTTTAGCAAAGGTGTGTGGACAAGTAGCTGCAAGAGACACTCCACTTTTCAATAGCCGAAATGAGTTAAGTGAGTCCTGGTGAGAGTTCTTATCCAGAATTAACATTCTCAGGGATTTTAAACATTCTGCTGACTTCTAATGAATAATCTCATCTCTAAATATTATCCTGACTTGATGTCAACTTTTTTTTATGAGCCACAATACCACAAATGTAATAAACAGTTATAGCTATCCTGACTACTTCATGATAGTCTCTGATTCAATATTAATAGAAGTGCA
Source organism: Thryothorus ludovicianus (assembly GCA_013397245.1). Taxonomy (NCBI): domain Eukaryota; kingdom Metazoa; phylum Chordata; class Aves; order Passeriformes; family Certhiidae; genus Thryothorus; species Thryothorus ludovicianus. Next base: position 9,470 of record VZTB01014651.1, on the reverse strand, counting down.
TTTTATATTGAAAAATGCAGCACACTCTAAGCTGCAATGAAATGCATTATGGGTGCAGGATTTCAAGAATAAGGCAAATTTTTATATATTGATATTTACTGACATTAATTTCGACAACTGCATTAGGTGTGTATAGCTTGTATCCTTTACATTATATAGTGTATTTTACATAATATTATTACTTATAAATATCTAATGCAATTGTGAATATAAACATGGACATGAATATGTCTGATGTAGGCATTTACCCCTGCAGCTGGGCTAAAAAGCTGGAGGCACCTCCTCCCTTTCATGCATTCTTTGGTCAAGAGAATTTTTTGTTTTTTTTTTTTCAAGCCACTGCATCATAAATAAAATTTAAAAATTACAAAATCACGGTGCAACAGAAAGGTATTTGTAGTAAATTGGCACTGGAAAGGTCCCATGTGATTTTTCCCATGTATGATTTTTTTTATCCTCTTCCACCACTCCTTTGGATGTGGTGGTGGTTGTGGTGGAGGAAGGAATAGAATCACAGAATCATAACTGTTAAGGCTGAGAAAAATCCTTTAAGATCATCAAGTCCAACCCAACACCATGCTCACCACTAAACCATGTCCCCAAGTGCCACATCCACATGTTTTTTGAATCTTCCAGGTATGGTGACTCCACCACATCCTTGGGCAGCCTGTTCAATGCTTGACCCCCCCTCAGTGAAGAAATCTTTCCTGATAGCCAATCTAAATCTCCCTTGGTGCAACTTAGGGAACTTTGTTCTGTCTCTTCTTACCGGGGAGAGGAGACTGACCCCCACCTGGCTGCACCCTCCTGTCACCTGCAGAGAGTGAGAAGGTCCCCCTTGAGCCTCCTTTCCTCCAGGCTGAGCTCCCCCAGCTCCCTCAGCTGCTCCTCATCAGACTCTGCTTCAGACCCTTCCCCAGCTCTGCTGCCTTTCTCTGGACACGTTCCAGCCCCTCCAAGTCCTCCTGGAGATGAGGTGGCTGCTGCAGCTGCTGCTGAACGAGTGCTGCCACCCCATCTCTGCCCACAGCTGCTCATCCCTCCAGCTGAAAAACGAGGCAAAAAAGTGCCCCTAGGCAGAGGCAGTGACATCCCTGCTCCGTGCAGCACAGAGCAGTGAAATGCACAGAGGAGAGGATTTAGCCTGTAAGCTGTTTGTCTCTGTTGTCATTGCCATTAATCAATCCATGCTTAATGCCATTTCGTTCAATTCACTAACTCTCTGCTGCCAAATCAGTGTAATCCTGTTCTCCTCACTGTCTGTCTGTGTCTCCTGACTTCACCTCCTCCCTGCTCTCTCTTCCTCCCCTGCCACCCACCTGTCTCCAAAAAGCCATGGGAGGCAATGTAATGGAAAGACAAATATTTTATACAAGAGTCCAAGGCATTGGTCTGGATGCCAGAGGCTCCCTCAGGCATGAAGCATGAGGCAAAATAACTGGGGATAAAAAGACAAGAATATATAGCAGAAAACACAGTTTGTATTCCTTGGATGGAGCAGGGTCAGCACAAAAACAATCTAAGGGGGACTCCTCAGAGGATGGAGCAGAGTGGAGATCCCACAGCAAGACTGTTCCCTTGCAGGAGAGGGAACTCAGTGGCATTTCCCAGCTGATAAACCACACAGAGCAGCTGAAAACCACAGCAGATCATGACAAAATCCCTCTGTTTGGACTGACACACATCCCCTTCCCAAAGTCATCTCAGGCACTGTCCTAAGACACCCATCCCCAAGGCGTAGACTGCAATGAGGTCTCCCCTCAGTCTCCTCCAGTCAGAACAGACCAAGTGTCCTCAGCCACTCCTCATGAAGCTTCCCCTTCACCATCTTCCTTTCCCTCCTTTGGATGCTCTCTAACAGCTTTACATCTTTCTTATATTGAGACACCCAAAAACTCACAGAATATTCAAGGTGAGGCTGCCCCAGTGCAGAGCAGAGCAGAGCAGAGCAGAGAGGGACAATCCCCTCCCTTGCCCAGCTGGCCATGCTGTGCCTGGTGGCCCCAGGACAGGGCTGACCCTCCTGGCTGCCAGGGCACTGCTGACTCACACTCAACTTTCCACTGCCCAGGATTCCCTAAATCCTTTTCTGCAGCACCAGTTCCAGTACAAAAAAGAACGACTGACCATGGTCAAGTATAACCATGGATGGTGTCCCTGCCCATGGAAGGGGAGTGGAAATGGATGATCTGTAAAGTCCCTTCCAACCCCAACCACTGTGTAATTCCGTGATTCTGTGTGTTGATAGTGTGTTGCTGCTGTTGTAAGCAAGCTATAAAACTGCTCAGTCTGTACCCAAAGATGTCCAAAATATTTCTGAGTGAGCAAGAACTGAAGAGAGTGAATAATTTTTATCCAGAAGACTTAATCATGTCTGATACTAGGTCATATTTATATTTATTTATCTCACATCTCATTGTTCTTTTTTCTCTAAAAATGTCCAGAACATTAAAGATTTTCTGCCAGGTCTCACTTTTGACAACAAATTCAAAAGAAATCTGTGACAATTTCCTACCAGCTTACACAATATTATCTTTGTTTTCAAATCTAATCTGTCAGCTCTGTTCCTTTTCTTTCCTTACAGAAGAGTCCAAAACTCAACATACCAGAATAAATTTACAGCTGAATTTGAGAGATGTAAAAATATTTTGAGAAAATCAGTCAGGAATTGTAGAGTTTTCTTCTTTCAAGAAAAGGTGGCTTTTTTTTTTAGTTATATAAATATCTTCTTTCAAAAAAGATCATGGAATTAAATTTCCCTGATATTATTACAGGAATATGTATAAAATTACAGGAAGTCACAGGGACACAAAAACACTAACAAAGTTAAAGTAATTTTTTTAAAAAGCACAAAGAAGAACAATTCCTCTGTATATACACATTTACTAGAAAATGTAACAGTGATGAGATACAGAGAATAAACAAATATCAGACTAACCAGTGTTCCTCTGTTAACTTACCTTCCAATGCACAAAAAAAAATGAAAGGAAGAATTTAAATTACAATAGAAATAGATTTTAAGAAACACAGAAGTTCATAAAAATTCTAACTTCCTTGAAGGTACAATGTCTTTTTTATATAAAACTATATCACTTATATAAAACTTACATGAAAACTATACTGTGAAGATAAGAAAATATAGGAACCTCCTAAGCAAAAGATTTATCCTGAAAAAGAGGAAAGCTAATCTTTAAAAATAACTAATAGCAGTCCGTGGATGAAAATTCCTTTAAATGATTATAACAGATGAAATGTCAGGTGATTTTCACACAGAGGATGTATTTTGATCTGAAATTATTGCATCAGCAAATTTTGCGAGAACATAAAAAGAAAAAAAACAGCAGAGCTTCTGATACCTTCCAATTTCCTATTAGATATTCAGAAAAATATGATTTTTTTGCAAAATCTGCCTTTATAACCTTCATGATTATTTTATTTGGGACACACTGGGTTTTATCCCCGTTATTAACTCTCCCAAAATGTCACAATTAGGAGATTATTTCACACCACCTGGTCCTTGATGTCCTGTGCCCACAGTCACTGCAGGGTTCACTGCTCAGAAGAAGGAAAAGAAACAAGATCTTGTCTCCAAAACAAAGTCATCCCACCAAGACAGAAATGAGAAGAAAACCCAGCAGGGAGGAGAGGAACAGAAACAATCATTCCCTGGTTTAATTTTGTTTGTTTTATTTCCATTTCTCTCCTGTGCTTATTTGCACAATGATGTCTTGTGTTTGGATCCAGGGTCTGATTTGTGACTCCCTGATGTGCATCAGTCACAGATTTGCAACACCCAGGGTTGGACAGGGACTTTTTATGAGGAGAAGGTAGGGCAAGGAGGACTGGCCTTAAACTGGAGAAGGATTTAGATTAGGAAGAAATTCTTTATAAGATGGTAAGACACTGGTACAGGTTATCCAGAGAGACTGTGGGCTCCCTGCACATGTCCAAGGCCAGGCTGGATGGGCTTGGAGCAGCCTGGTCTAGTGGAAAGTGTCTCTGCCCATGGCAGGGAGTTGAAACAAGATGATCTTTAAGGTCCCTTCCAATCCAAACCATTCTGTGATTCTATAACTCTGTAAATCTGGGAGTTGCCCAGGGGAAAAGAAGAAAATCTCTACAGAACATGGGTCTGCAGAGGAGGGGGTTGAAGGCAAACACCTCAGTCCCCCAGTGGGGATGTGGTGACATTGATTAGTGCAATGCTTCCTGTACCTGTAAATTGGAAATGGGAATTGGGTGTAAGAAGTTAATAATATCTGTTCAATCAATCCTCTTCAAAAATGGTTTGTCAAAGGGTATTCTGTCTAATTAGTGTCTTTCTTCTTTTTTTTTTTTGCTTTTCTTGTTTGTATGTGTTCACTGAATGTTGACAACATCCAACTCTCCTGATTTTAGGAACACGTCACTTCGAGTCAGCATCTGCTCAGTGTTTCATTTTTAGCTCAAGAACATATTGGCCTTCAGACACAAACAAGTGAAACCCCAACATCTGAATCTATTTCTGGGAAAGCGTGCTGAGGCATGGAGCTCCAAGAACATTTTTCACAGAGTTTATTAAAAATCAATATGGATTTTTTTTTCACTCTTTCCCTGAAGTCACACCAAGTTAAAGAGTACTGTTGCTCCAGGCCAGTTGGATATTTGGCATCCTGATTAAACTATATCCACTTACACACACATGTGTTAATATTCCTTCATGCCTTGCTGATTTTATGTAATATCTTTGTCAGATTTCTGAAGATTCATTTCTCTAAATGTCAGAAATCATCCCTTGACCAACACCTAAATGAATTACAACCTGGTAATCCGTGTCGAGTTCAGCTGAGCACGCTGTATATCAGCAGGAGAGAGTGGAGCTGCTTCTGATGGTCTCATTAGAGTTCACCATGTCAGCTTTGAAAGGCTCCTCTGCTGACCTGAGCACTCACAATGCTGGCACACGTGGCTGCTTAAAATAGACTGAGCCAAAGTTCATGTGCAGTTTTTTAAAAAAGAAATGAAGACAGAAGAATAAGAGGCATCAGGATAAAGTCAATAAGAATGTTACTGCAATCCTAATTTCTCTTTTTCAGTCACTCTTTAGGGGTTTTTTGGCCTGGTGTTTTTAGGTTAAGATCAGTGTCTTGACATAACAGGTTAAAAGGGGTTGAAAAACTCCAGTTCCTACTATAAGGGTTGTGGTCCAGCTTCTTCAGTAATTTAATCAAGACATGTAATGCTGAGCCTAGGAACTTCCACATGCAAAATGAGGAAGAGGATGCCCAGGGAAGTTGTGGAATCTCCATCCCTGACAGAAGAAACCCCACGTGGTTGTTGTGCTTGTGGACATGGTTTAGTGGTGAGAGGGGCAGGGCTGGGTTAATGGTTGGAATTTATGATCTAAAAGGTCTTCTCCAACCAAGAGGAGTTCTTTGTCAGTGGAACAGAGAGATCATGCAAAATGCATCCATTAGCAGCATGTCAGCCACAGAGAAAGATGGGAAAGAAAATCTCTGCTCAAACTGCACAGCCCAGTAAAATCTGGAGAACACAGAGGGCTATTTTGCTCTCCGGGGTCGACATTAATTAAGTGTTGACACAGACAAATGTTTTATTTTTTCCTGGATATTTATCTTTATGCAGGTAGATAGAAAGATATTATAGTCAGCTCCCTTGGGATGCAACATGGAAGCAATCAATCCAATTCTGGCATAGTTTATCCATATTTCTCTCAAGTGGAAAAAAGGTCCTCCTGGCTCTTAATTGTCTTGGGTCACTTCATGTATATGTAGATGTGTGTTTTTTCCTTGGGTGAAGTCTGTGAGTGCATGAATCCATCATATCCCTTAAAAATTTCTCTCAGCTTTTGCTAACCTCACTGTGCTGATGATTAATTTCAATTAACTTAATCTAAGATGGGGAAATATTGAACAGATACAGGTGGCACATCATTGCTATTAATGTTGTCAGGGCTAATTGGAGTGTTGTTGCATTCTAATATTGCCTGGAGTTTGTCAGCTTCCTTTAAATCCAGATAAATAAGTGCATGGATTCGGTAGTAAGTAAGCAGTGAAGGTAATGAAATAGCATTTCAAACCATGTCTCCAAGTACTTTTTTATCCTACCAACATTAATAATCTAAAAGGAAATCTTTATTTTCTGTCTTCTATTTCTTTCCACTTCTGTGGTTTTTCAAGTAAGCTTTTTCCCTTTTAGATTCTTAGAAAATGAGAAGCTGGACTCGCCTTAGAGGCAAATGTTTTAAAGGAATGTGTTATTTCATCTATACAGATAATTTACAACAGATCCCCTCTCCTACCCTTACCCTCTTCCCAACTGTTAATCATGTGGCACTCTGTAAAAAATGACATTTTTACTTTACCCTTCTGTATGGATAGTCAAAGATCCAATTCAAGACAGCATGAACACAAGTTTATTTCACTTCCTTTGAGCACAATTCTGTTTAAGACACACTTAACTTTAAGAACATACTTAAGTCTCTCAAAGCACTTTGTTGCATGTGGGACAGAGAATAAATAAACCTTAAAAAACAGACTTAGCAAGAGAAAGAGTTTTGAAAATGTTTATCTGGGTGCATATGCACTTCAGTTTCCTTTTAATAAAAGAAAGGTGAAAGAGAAGGGCAGAATTTTTCTTGATAGAAATAACACAGCTGAGGCCCAAGCTATTTGAAGACTTTTCTTATTTTCAAAGGCCATGGTGCACAGTTCTCAGATGTTTCATTTTCTTTGTTTACTTATTATTGCCATGACACTCATTTATTTTGCTTCTGCAAAGTTTTCTCAAAGAACACAAAAGCATGAGGGTTTTATTTAGTACAGTCCATGTTGGAAGGGAAGGACTGGAACAAAATTTCCATCTCTGAGCTGTAACAATCATACTCGTTCCAAATATCAAAGGTTGTATTTAAATCGCCTATGCTGTGGTTCATAATTTTGAAGCAGAATGCATCTTTTAAAATTTCAGTAAAGAGAGAGATAACAAAAAGATAAATCAAGGAATACTAGCTTTGCCAAATAAAAAATGAAATTGATTTGAGATGTGGATCTCAGAAAAACCCCAACTTTTCTGGACTCCAAAAAATGCTCAATTCAAAAGCTCAATTCAAAGCAATCCTTTGCATATTCATTTCCTGTCCAGTTATCCATTTGGGTGACATAGAAAATTTACTGAGATCATATTCATTTATTTTTGAACCATAAAAATAAACCCCTTCTCCTTCAATGTCTGTATGTCAGTTGAGGTAGGAAATGGAGAGGTCTTGGAGATTTTACCAATTTTTTTCCAAAGTATATCCTGTCTGCCTCAATGACTAATGTTTTACAGTATATCACTGGAATGGAAATAATTCTCTCTCTTTCTCTCTCTCTCTCTCTTTCTTTCTTTCTTTCTTTCTTTCTTTCTTTCTTTCTTTCTTTCTTTCTTTCTTTCTTTCTTTCTTTCTCTCTCTCTCTCTCTCTCTCTCTCTCTCTCTCTTTCTTAAGGAGCCTGAGATATCAAGCCACCTTTGTCCCACGCATGGGCTCCTTGCATCATTAGTTCAATTTTAGATTTTCAAAGAAACTATCCTGGTTCTAAGGGGAGCAGAAGAAACACATTACCAGGGAATACCTCACAAATATGAAGAAGGAGTTTAGTTTCTGTTATTTATATCCATTACAGGAATACTTGGGACAGGAGAAAATTCTCTAGTACCACAGATTAATCCAAATAGCACTGCCCAAGTGCAAAGTTAATTACTATTTATTTTTGTGCTGCTTTTTTCCATTAGTTTGCATCCTGCATTCACTCCCTGATTCCAAGTTGTGAAAGCCAGGGCCAGCGTCCTGCTGTAAATGGGTAAATTTTAAACACATAAAATATCCCCTCAGGGCATCCAAGAAAGGCAGCATCTCTTAACTCCTGCCTTTGACTGAATTTTTGATTCAAGAGAAGCTTTTGCCCACTTATGTACAAGATGTCATCTGTTTGGAAAATTCCTGAGTTTTAGAGTCTCTGTCTTCCTTTTCTCACCAAGTACCAAACAAATGTTTCTCTAAACACACTGTGATGAGGAAACCTTGAAAGTTTTTTGGGATGTGATTAAAAATCCTACATAAAACTGGGGTGTAACAAAGCTGTAAATTCTTGATTGATAAAATTATGGGAGTTTGTACTGTGACAGTTCACATAACAAATTTTTCATTTGACATTTTTCAAGTGGGAATCACAAACTAATCCAGCAGAGCCCACAAAGATGGATTGGTGCCTTGGACAGTCGAGGCCACACGATGCAGAGTCTGGCTTCAGCAACCAAGCACAAAGACATGCAGGGATAGGACACAGAGGAAGGGTTTTAAGCTGAAAGAGGGTGGATTTGGATTGGGTGTTACAAAGAAATTCTTCCCTGTGAGGGTGCTGAGGGCCTGGCACAGGCTGCCCAGAGAAGCTGTTGCTGCCCAAACCCTGAAAATGTCCAAGGCTAGCTTGGACAGGGCTCTGGAAAACCTGGTCTGGTGGAAGGTGCCCCAACCCATAGCATGGGTTTGGCACGAGATCTTTAAATCCCTTCCAACCCAACTAATTCTATAATTCTGTGATTATCCAAAGGCATCTTATTTGTCACACTATCAGAAATTACAGAAATTAATCCATCCATCAATGATATTGTCATCAGCACCTCTGAAAGCAACCTGCTTTCTTTCCACCTCAGTACTGTTCTGTCTGCACATCTAAATCCTTCCAGGGAATTGTCATTTGCAGCATCTGCAGAAGGTGATTACATTTGAACATGTGCCACTGCCTCAATTTCCACTTTCCACTAATTATTTAATTTCCTCATTGTTTTTGCAAGAGAGTTTGTTATGTTCTTTGACCAGTTCCTCTAACAAAACTAATTTTCCCTTCTTCAGTTCTATGAATTTTGCCCATGGTAGTGGTTCTGAAAGGAAAATACTCACTACAGACATCATTAAGTCCCAGTGGACTTTCACCAAATATATTTATTCTAATGGCATAATGGAGAAAATGAGCCTGAGATAACTGATACATAAAAGGAATTGATAATCACTTTGTATGTAAGATCATATCCCATACATTTTGCTTGTGCTTTCAGTGATATTCTAGGAAATGCTCATTCTACTGTATCTGTTCTAGTTCTTTGCAACATACTTATAAAAATTATTGAGGAGGTTGAATTTGTTCATTTTTTGTGACAATAGATCCTTCTTTTTAACTACCCTCCGTGACTTTATCCATTTAAAGAAACATTCAATATATCCAGAAACAAACATTTATCCTTCTCTAGCAACCATTAAAATAAAAAATGCTTAATAACTACAGGCACCTCCTCTTTTTTGTTTATGGTGGAGTTAACACAGACAAAACTTCCTTCTTACTTCTGAAATTGCTCTGATTTGTATTTGAACACTAATTTGCCTTAAGGTCCCTTTATACCAGTTGATCTTCAGCAAAATACACTGAATTAT
>VZTB01014648.1:319272-354345 GCA_013397245.1 Thryothorus ludovicianus | reverse complement strand
AAGGAAGGAAGGAAGGAAATCAAATATCCATGGTTCCTTGAAGAAACTGAAGTTTCCTTGAACATCTAATATAAGTGGGTTCAATGACCATCACTAGGTAGTAAAATCTGCCCATTCTACTCCTGCTTATATTCTCACGCCTTTAAGGCAAAATAATTCTGAATTAAAACCGTGAATTCAGCATAGATTGTTAAAATTACACTGAACCTACATGTAGAGGTACTTTAGTAAAGTAGCATTAATTCCATTTGCTTTAGCTTACTTTAAAAATTAAATTTGCTACACTGAACAAAGGCTATTCTGTTTCTGAATGAGAATCCACACAATAGTTTAATGCAGTTTAACTAATCCATCTCAGAATATAAGTGCAGTAATTTCTCTACTTGTCACTGTGAAGACAAGACTTTATTTAGCACTGCACTCCGAAAAATGAAGACCTGAACACTTCCTGAGGAAAATAATTATAATATTTACACAAGCATCTTCACAGTACCTAAATAGGGCCTAAAAGAAACATGGAGAGGGACTTTTTACGAGGGCATGTAGGGATAGGACAAGGGGGAATGGCTTCAGACTCAAAGAGGGTAGATTTAGATTAGATGTACTAGGAAGAAATGCCTCGCAGTGAGGGTAGTGAGACCCCAGCACAGGTTGCCCAGAGCAGTTGTGCATGCCCCATACCTGGCAGTGCTCAAGGCCAGGTTGGATGGGCTTTGAGCAGCCTGGTCTGGTGAAAGGTGTCAGTGCTTATGGCCAGGGGATCAGAACTGGATGGTCTTTAAGGTCCTGCTCAAAACAAACTTTTCTATGATTCTGTTATTATGTATACCAACAGCACATATTTTGGGAATGTATTCACATTTTAAGTTACTCATAAATCTTACACTTAAACACACAGAATTCACTTCAGAAGATAACTTGTATGAGGTACATGCTGCTTCTGAATTTTTTTTCCACAACTTTAGGCAAAAGAATCTCACAGAGGCAAGAAACATTCGGTTATCAGATTGACAAAATTAAAGGAATAAATAACAAATCTGGAAGGCACTGGATTCTCAGATGCCAGCCATCTGTCTGTGATTGTTCTTCAAGTATCAGGTAGATGCATTCTAGTCTATGTAAAGTTCATGATAACTTTATTTTTACAGTCTGCACTTTACTTATCAAAGATGACAGTAGTCACTTTCACCCTTTAATGCCAATAATTCCTCTGCTGACAACATTAATCCTATTGCTAACAAGTTGGTTTAAATTAGGATATAATTTTCTTCCCCGTTAATGATTGCATTTTAATATTTTTATTATGCCTAGTGACATCTAAATGTAATATCAGAACATCAACCCAGTCACTACTGTGATAGCACAGCTATCCCAGTAATAGATAAGAACTGTGGCTCTTAAATCAAAGACTTGGATATTTAAGACGATTAGGATTCCCTTGCTGACTTGAAACTGGCTATCAATTTATTGGCTAAAAACCATCAAGCAAGACCTCTTTCACTAAATGTAAGGTCTACCCAACAATCAATGAACCATGTGCAACAGTCCAAAAACCACAGGGATCTATATATCACTACAATACAGTCACCGAAGTTTGGAGCCACCATTTCCAGCTCTCAGATTCCTACGAGCAGTTACACACGACCTGTCCTAAAACATGGAACAACCATATGAAATGTTATTTTCAATGCTGAACAAGCAATACACCAGAGATTAAGCATGCCCCAGTTTATTGGCATTAACAGAAACAAAGTAGCTCATAAAGGTATTAATACTATGATAATAAGACCGAAGTAACACAAATGAAGAAGCAATGATAGACAGTATTTGTTTTATGTAGGCAGAAGGTGTTGCCAGATGTTCAAGTCTTTTGAACATTTAAATTTTGGACATCTTCATTATTTGTACTCTTTACACTCTTGGTTTTAACCTGAAAGCAATGGCTAAGGAGCTCCACCAGTTCCTGAGGTTTTCAGAAAAATTCAGAATTTACAACTGAGGGTGAAGATTATCATAAAGAAACATAAAAGGAACATCATTATTATGCTGGACTATGTAAAAGAGAGGATTTATTAAAGGGTGTTTGTTGCTTGATGAATGTGTTCTTTTAATGTTTTATACAATGGCGACCTATTTGTGAGGTTTTTAAAATGTAGCAGTAACAATTAAAATAATTGATGAATAAAACTGGACCCTTTCTTGTAGGATCAAAGTATAAGAGATTAGTAACTGTATCCAATGATGCATAGACAACACTATGAGCCTGAAACTAAAAAGAAAGGAAAAATCTATGATAATCTTCCCTTGAGTAATCAGGGCAGTACTACTGGGAATTATCATCTATTATAGAGGGTAATGCTTAATTTCCATCAGATTACTTTTGCAGGCTTACTTTTGACAAATATCTGCTGCTGATGGCCACATTAAAAGGAATGACCTTAAATTTACATTCATTTAAAGTGCTAAAATATAACACACATTTACTGTAACTTAATTGGGGACAGCACTGAAGTCCCCAATTTCACTTCAGTGTTCTCTCTTAATTCATGTAACTTCAATACAGCAACTTGGTATATTTTACGTAAGACCCTTTGGAACACACTATTGCTTTCAATTTAACATTTTGAACTAAATTCATGACATGATTTTGAAATTGTATTCCTTTACATAAACTGAGAAATTTTCATAAAGCATTTCAAGTCTCCTGTGTATTCAACAACTAACATTTCAACACAGCTTCTAAGCAACCTCCTGCCATATCCAACTTCCTCCCCACCCCCAAATTCTGACCTTTCAAATACACTCTTTAGTTACCCTTATTGCAGCCTACATGAGAAATAGGAGTGTTCTCTGTCTTTGATTACTTGGTAGCTGCTACATGTTTTGAGTCAACAACATATGTGACAGATTTAGGGCATCAAAAATAGCAGAAAACAAACTTATGAAAGATTTATGTGTTTTCTAAGGCTACCCATGAAATTAATCTCTCAGTCAAAATTAGGCTGGTTTTACAAAAGTAAAATGCCTTCTAGCTTTACAAATTTCAGTTCCTCCTCAAGTTTTGCTAAAGCAATGCCATCTGAAGAACTGAAACTGCAGTAAAAAAGAGGTCCCAAATTAGCCCTATACTCACATATCATAAAAGAGGATGAGAAATATGGGTAAATCAATTTAGGCAGATGACAAGAAATGGGAGGATAATTTAGCACATGTGGCCACCTTGCCACCTGAAAGAAAAGTCAGGGTGTTCCAGGGTCAAAGATTAAAGAGGATTACAGCAGATCCTTTAAGTGCAGGAGGCATCCTGTGTAGTATGGTAGGCCCACTCTCCAGCTCAACATGAGGTAAAGGCAGAGGTGGTGCCACTGGGTTCTGTGAGGTAAAAGTGGAAAGGTTCCCATGTATAAGTGACTTCTTTGCAATTCAGAAGCCTGAAGTCAAACAGTTCTGTGAATGCTCTGCAGAAACACGGATTAAAGAAGAACCATACAGAAAAAAAATGAAGTAACCTCCTCTAATGTGGAAAAAAAATTAGGAAAAAAAGACATAAGCATATCATGTTCTTTTTGCAATCCACCCTAAGTTTATAATTGACATATATGAACGATAATCCCATTAAATTGTGGGTATCTGTAAATGCTGTATGAGCTCAGCAGACAGTGCAGCAGAATGGAATTAAAATGGAGCACAAATTGCTCTATAAATTACCTGAGAAAGCCTGTAAGAAACAAGGAGACAGACAAAATCCACCACACTGTGCTTCCTTCAGTGGGACTGTATTCCTTACATGAACATGGGATTTACTCATTTTTACCATAAGTACTCTCTAAAATATTATTCCAAAGAAGATCTCTTTTTCTACTCTGATGAAATTTTCTTTTACAATGGTGAGAGAAGGCTTAGGAATTAAAAGGTTTCCAAAATCACAGAAAATCATTAATACATACTCAAACAAAAAAGCATCTGACTTCAGACTTCATTTCTTTCATTTATTTCCTATGATGAATAAATTCCAAATCAAGATAAACGTATTTGTTAATGAACAAGCTTTAAATAATGCTTCCCTCTATGTTGAAACAACTATCTTTTGCAAATACACTGACAGTTATTTTTGCTTTTTCTCAAAAGCATTCTCAGCCCCAGTTTCTCCTGCATGGTTGAGTTCTGTCAAGAACAGTAGCTTTCTGTAAGTTGGCCTATTTTACCCACATCTCCAAAATACTTCTATTACTTTATTTATGGTGTACAACTTTTCTTGCAAATAAGCATCAAACTGACAGTTCCTTTAAAAGCTATCAAGAACAGTTTTTCCTTTTCTGAACATTATATATAAGTTGGTGTTTATGTCATCTTAGCAACCAGTGGTGCTGTAATTTTCATTAACATTTATTTCTCTTCCATAACAGCAATCCCTGAAACCCCCATATCTATTCTTTTCTGAGTTACTATACCCATGTAGGCAAAGATTGATTTGCTGTGGAGGTACATGTTCACCTGTTCTTTTATTATCAGGTATGTTTTTGTACACAACAATTTTTCACTGATATAACTGTAGCCTGATGGAGTCATCATGAATGCATCTAAAGAGAATATGAAAGTCCTATCATATGCAGCTTTTTTGGATCTGATAGTAAAAACAAAACATCCTGCCTTTAAATAATCCCCCAAACTGCAAAAGGCTATTTACCATGAGTTTATCAATAATCTTGAAGAAATAACTTGCATGAAAATGTAGGCATTTCTTTTCTTATATACTTTCATGTGATTCAAATGACATTCTATATGACTCTATATTCAGAGGCAATCTAAAGTTATAACAATGAACTAGTTCTAACTGGTCTGTGATTTGGAAGAAATGTTTGATTTGGCAGTGCTTTAGCTAGGATGGATATATTTAGATGCTTTTGGGGATTGATTTTATCTTTTACTGCATATTGATTAATGCTATTATTTTTTTCTGCAATGAAATCCATGACTTTCTGCTTCACGAGCAGCATTAGGAACATGACTACTCTGATGAGTTTGGCACATAGCAAGACTGTCCCAAAAAGTTTCTATTAGGCATACTGATTAGTTTGGAAATAACAATTACCTGTCTGAGGTCATTGGGTGCTAAGCAGAGCTGTTGATGGAGCCCAAGCCTGTTATTTCCAGTTTCTGGATTCTGCATCCTTCTCCAGGGAGAAGCAAAGTGAAGTCTGCCCCTCTGTGGGTACCAGAAGATCTCGGTTATTGAAGCCTAATGTTTTATTAAAGAGTCCTTCCATCCACTTCAGAGTTACTGGAGTTCTACCACAGTAAGAACACTTGGGTGCTTTTGTACCATTTCTCTGTGCTGTCAGCACACACACCTCTCACCTCTGTTTCAGTGAAGGATTTCAGTGAAGGATTATACAGCATTAAACATTGCACAAAATAAGATGTGCTGCTGCAACTGAGACAGGCTACCTTCCTGCTACTGACTCAAAGTACCACTGAAGACAAAAGGACTTATAGGAGAGGCATCCAGGCTTGTAAAACCTCCGAAAAATAGTTAGTCTGATAAAATGCTCCTGCAAATTCCTTATTATTGCAAGGGGGCCAGCTGCAGCTGCCTAGTGGCTCCTTTATCTCTAAACTCCAATTCAAGCCTCTCATAACTGGCCTGGCTCAAACTGCACACTGTGCTTGGACACAGAAGAGGCACACTGCTACATTTAGAAACACACACATATAAAAAGGCACAGATGGGAGTGTCCAAGAATCAAAACATACTTCAGAGAGGCACAACATTTAAGCTGAAAAGGGGTTTAAGTTTTTACAGGTATAATCCCCAAGGCATGAGGAAATTCCTTAAGGACTGAGTAGTCAAACTTTCTCCTCTTGGCAACGTTTGAAGTTTTTCTCTTTATGAAGACTATTCTTTAGAGTAATCAAAAAAGGACATGGCTGGAAGGTCAAGAAGTTTAACATAACTGGAGTCCTTTAACAACTGCATTGGGAGAGGCTGGGGCAAGAGGCACTGGTAGCAGGCGTTCTCAGCCTTCACCCTGCTCAGACATATCATTATTAATATCAGAATGTGTACAGACACAAGACAATATACTCCATAGCATCCATTAAATCAATCTTGTAACAGAAGCTAGCTTGGACTGCAGCAGGTCACTTACCAAAGAGGGTGTCTTAATCTCAGGATGACAGCAGAGCTTCAATGCCTGCACAGGGCTCTTATCAATGCCTGGATTAAATTTATGATGTTGTTCTTGATCTGCACACATCTAAATTACATGAGATTTGTCTGTCTAAGAGACCACATGTCTTCTGTGCCATGCTGCCACAGCTGCTGTCAGCAGAAAGACTCATGCCAGACATGTTTGGTATTAAAGAAGGGAAAGAAAAGAGAGTTGTCAGCAGGGCTGACTCACCAGGGACAGGCTGCTTCACAATTTACTCCCACCTTTAGTTTGAAATTGCTAAAATCTATTGACCCTTAAAGTAGCCTAAAATGTACACTGCTTTCTTGGAAACACAATCAGATTTTTAGACACACCTGAAAACCATGCTTCTTTTCTAACTCCTGATTATTCCCTTTTGTTAAAGTTATGAATCAGAAGGTAATCTGAGGTCTTCATCTCTTAAGATAATGTCCTTTAATCCAACAGAATAGACACACTTTATTAAAATGGGACTTTAGGTAGCATTATAGGAAAGGAATAGCATAGCAGAGGTACTCTTAGAGCTCTTTATCTGCAGAAGGGATGTCATTTATTTTGCTAAAAAATGCTGGCCTTCAGTTTAGTTTGGTAAAGGATACAGACATATATGTTTGCACATGTGCCTTACTTTGATGAGACCTCTGAGCAGGACAAAAACATGTCTACTGTTAAACTTAATAGGCAGACAGCTATCACCCTTTAAAATCACCTTTTGTGCTCCACTTGTCAACTCCTAATTGCTTCAGTTAATTAGTGCTAGGATACAAGCTTTAGTGGTAAATGTTAAAAAAGACAAAGCTTTCACAGGAGAGGAGAAGCCTTTTCGGAAGCTCAGGATCACCTAATGGGTATATAAATCAGAGTTTAGCTCTATTTTGCAGTTACACAATAATGCATTCATATTTCATATTGTGATCACCAGGCTGTATACCCAGATCCTAATACAATTGCTTTATTTTTCTACCTTAGCACAAATTATAAATAATGATTCTTTGGGAAACAGAAAATTTCCTGAGGAACCACAAGGGATATTGTCAAAACACAGCTCCGTAGTAATTATAACAAGTCCTCTCTTCTTACATAGAAACCAAAAATAAAGAAAACACATAGCAACATTTGTGAGTGGCTGAAGACCTGATTTATTCTCTTATCATCTACAGGACAGAGTCCTCATATATTCATATTATGGTCATTAGCATTCCACAACTGGATCTTTTCCCTCTCTCAGCAGCAAATCAATTGTTTTCACATCTGCTTGTAGCTCATATTTCCCCAAAGGATTTCAGTGATCATATTGTTTTTCCATTTTCCAATGTACTGTCTGACCTTTTCCCTCAAGGCCTTGCACAATTCACTTTAGTCAATCACTTCTTATTGATTGTTAGCACCTGCTCATTCCCTGTTTGTCTTTAATGAATATAGGGGAATTTTTAAGTGATCTTATTTTTAATACATGCTGTCATCCACTCACTGTTCTTTCCACCCTTGTTGCTTTAGATTTCTCATTGATATTTACACTTCTCTTCAACTTTCATTCCAGTTCAAGCTAAAATGCCATCTTCTTTCAGCTTATCCTTTCTTTTGTACTATGCTTGTATATACAAAACAGACTTCGGCTTTCAGCAAGCCACTATCCACTTCAGACCTCACCTAAAGTGCCATTATTTGGGGAATTTATAGGGTTCTGGCAAAAACCCTTTCTTGGTTTGTAATTTCTCCTTACACTTCTGTTCTGTGTCTTTCATACAGTTTAGCACTGCATACACTTGCTTCTTATTAGGAAGATGCAGAGAGAAGAGACTGTCCCTGAAAACACTTTTTCACAATTCTTCCAAAGTTGAACCCCGTCTGTTTACCTGAAGATACACCTACATTCTGGAGGGCACAAATACTGGCTAATTTGCAGCTGCCATCTTATCTTTCTTGGCTTTTTAAAGACTGAGGCACTGAATCTTGGAAATTCCAATCGTTTCACTTCTTGGGCTATTTTTCCCTCCAAAGCTCTGCAGTGGTACCAGGTTACTGTTCCCTGTTGCATCACTACAGAAGGGATGTTGACTACACGTTTCCTTACACTCATTTGGGAGTCAGCCAGAACCTCACCTACAGGATACCATTTCTCATTTCTAACTAGCTCTTTCACTTATCACAACAATGGATGCTCTCTTTGGTCCTCTTAACAATAACTAGATATCATTAACCAGCAAAGACCACAGACAATCAGTGCTTTCAGGATGACTGCCAAAAGCTGACTAAGAATGGCTGTTCAGAAAAGTTCTGCAAATATCTCAAGTGAAACTTCTGTTTTTAATGCAAGACTTTCTTTGCTGGAAAACCCTCAAATCACATTATTTCAACATCAACCGTTTGGATGACAGTAAATTTGGACCTAAAGCTGCTTTTCAAGCAGCCATATGAAAACAGAAGTAACTTGAAGGACTATCTCCTCAGGGGATTAGTCTCAGCATGTTATCTGGGGTTGCCACCTCCAGACAATCACTTCAGTTTCTCTTCTGCTTTGAAATAGCCAGGAACTCATGTCAGATGAAAGAAGTTAGTGATACAAACCATTTTTTTGTTGTACCAATTCCCATCACTGCACCAGCATCCCTTCTGTGTGGAATGGAGAAGCATCTCAGGAAGATGTAATACTCTGGTACTTAAGCAGTCCCTGCAGAGCAGTTCAAAGACTCATTGGCAGGGCAAAATGGAAATGAGAGCTATACTGCAGCACACACCAACTAGCAAAATGTCCCTTCTGCTCTTTGTGCTTATTATGCAGTCACACAGATTATTTTTGTTTTAACAAAAAAAAAATTAATTGGCATTTGAGGTACTCTGCAATAAGCAGATGACATCACTGCCTTAAAACACCAACAGGGGTATGCACTGTCTGAATGTAAATACATTGGGGAAGGAGTAAACAGAGGCACAACCATGTGGTCTCATTTATTGAAACACCTCCTGGCAATGAATGAAGTTAAAACCACTCACCTATTTTCCTCTATTTACTCAGTCTTGCATGTTAAGGGAGAAATCTTCATAACCAAGGCTTAGGTCACACACACACACACACACACACACCCTCAGAGTATTCAGTATTCACAAAGAAACAAGACCAAAAATTCTAGTCATTTTCTTTCTTCTTCAACTTTGGGGTTTTTTAGCACTTTAGCTTAATTTTCTCATGGATTCCAAATCAGTGTCAAAATTTAGGTGAAGCACTTGCCCACTGAAGCCAATGGTAAAGCTCCCACTTAAATCAGAGGTTTATCTCATCAGCACAAGTCTTGCTTACAGCCTAAGGAAATCCATTGGCATTCATTACTTGTATTTGAGTACCAATGTGAAGAGGATTTTACAGGAGAGCAAGGAAGGCAGTGGAGTCAAAATGTGAAACATTACTTCAGTATTCAATGTTATATCAAATTACAGTAAAATTAATGCCACTGTACTAGAAATGAAATAGGAAACAGATACCATAAAAGTTATGGTAAGAATATAATTATTTCTTTTTCTTTTCTGTGGTCTGCACAATGGAAATTAGCCCCTCAGTATTTGAAGTATCTGAAGATCTGCATGAGTTAAGCCCTATTTTAATTCCCAGCCTGCTTTTCCCACATTCACTTATCAGAGAAAAACACTCTATGCTAGTATCTCATTTGTCCATGTCTATGCCCTACTAGTACTTGCAAAAGTAGTTTTCTTAACACTACTCTTCTTGGTTGTTAAAACTGTGTGCAGATACACGGAATACCTTTTAGGCAAACAATCAGAAATTAATGGCATATTGCTGTATCAGGGAAAAGTTACAAATTTTTTCTGCGGATCTTTCCTGGTCAAAGACTCTGTGGACCATTTTCTAGTCGGGTTATGTTACTTTATGTACCTCTCACTTTTTAATACAGTAGCAGATGATAAATGGATACATGTAGGTTTGATAAGCTGTTCTCAACTATCAAATCTTGTTGAAGTGAATTCTCTTTATATTTTGGCATTAAAAGAAAAAAAGAGATATCACTGCTTGGGGAAAAGACTGAAAGTAGAAGTGACAAGAGTTGCTTTTGTTGAGCTTTAAAAAATGAAACCCAATAAAACCACATAATGGATACTTATGACTCCTGAGCTATACCAAGAAGTCCCATCAAAAGTTTAATAAAAATGTCAGGCACTTTAGAAACAGTGTCGCAGAAAATTATTTCTATTAGATAAGACCTCTTCTCTTTTTTGCTGCATTAATACTGAGGACAACTACAGGAGAAATTGAGGACATTTAAGGATCTAAGCTAACTACCTACAGATGCAAACATCTATCTACAAATCCTTTATATAAACACATGCTTGCCTGAATTTGAAAGCTTTCAGGATTAAACAGAAAAACCTCAGCTATGTTTAGTACCCCAGGACTAATACATTGAAAATATGTCAATTTAATCTAAGAAAATGTTACACAGTCCAGCAGGCCAAGGACAAGAAGTAGAAAGACACAGGAGAAGGAAATGCTATCCTATCTACTGGTGGATGCAAGCAAAACCTATCTACTGATTCTACTTTCAACAATATTGGGAAAAGCTGATAAAAAAAGTCAGTATTGCAGAGTATCACTGGGCCACCTTAGATGTTAACATAGAATAATAAAACTTCTGAGTGTTCTCCTCTTTCTCTGGGGGTTATCCCTTTTATGGCAATAGGCACAGGATCTACAAAATTCAAAACCAACTTGGAATGTGAACATGACATTTTCAAACAGTGAAATATTTTAAAACAAATTCTGCTAAAGGAAACTTTTGACAACAATAAAAATATTTGTGTCCTCCTTCATGCAGAAGATGACTATAATAAACTCTGCCAGAATCCAGGAAATTTAAGCTAGAGGGTCACTCTCCATGTCTTAGTTCTCCCTTTACTCCTCCAAGAACATCTTAACAGGCACGACAAACCATTGAGATTTTGTATTTGAACCACATCACAGAAAAACAAGCTCTCTGCTGAGTACAAAACCTCCTGCATCTTCTGTTTTATTTAGTTTTATTCAACATTTTAATTAGTTTTGGTTTTTGCCTAGAATATTTGGAGGGAAGTTTTAATAGATAAAGCCCCATCTACTCCGAGAAGATGAAACCATCTGGTTGGTGAAATAATTGTGGGGGCATAAAAAATGAGACTTATTTTGCACTTTTTCCATCTCAGGCTGTAGGGACAGCACAAAGATAATAGCATCTAGGAGAGTAGAGACAGCTAAGAACTTACCTTGACTATGAGCTTTCCTGAATATGGGGAAATCTGTAGTGGAAGGGTGGTTACTACTAGCACCTATGCTATGCCATTTTTAACATTCCCCAGGAGAATGTCAAACTGTGAGATAACAGCCTGATTTAGCATCTATCTTCAGCTGTTCTAACTGCCTGCAGGCCACTCCTGAGCCCTGGCATCCATTAGGCCCAGAATCTTGATGGCCTGCTGTCCTAAGGGATTAACAGAATTTAGTTGCAGTGGAAGACACGTGGTGGGGCCATTATAATTCAAGAACATTATTAAGCTTTTAGATTGGTAGAGTGACAGCTCTTGTCAATACTGAGGGGACAGGAAGCTACAAATGCTTGGAAGAGTAAGTTAAGAGAAATGAACAATTTAGCAGAAAAATAGGAACTGAAAACCACGAATAATATACATAAAAGAGTGTTCATCACTATCTCTAAAGGGGTCAAGAATATAAGGGCCTAGGGATGAGCACTGAAAACAAAAGGGATTGAAGACAATGATCAATATGAAGAGAAATAGGAAATCTTGTGTGTCTGGTCCTGACAAAAGGCAAAAATATATGATCCAAGCGAAAAAAAATCCTTGTATATACTCAACAATGCCTTAGCAAATAATTTTAAATACAAGGAAAAAATCTTCTTTCCCAGTGCAATCTGTCAAAATCCCTGTCACAGGTATCACAAGGGCTAAGAGCTTAACAGGATTCTACAAAAGAGTATTATATATACAGACACTGTTATCTTTAAGCAAAGGTAAATAATGACAAACCACGCACAGCTTCATTCCTCAGAGCTTAAATCAACACTCAGATGAAAGCAAATCTCTTAGCTGAAATACACTCACTGTGCAACAGAGAGCAGAGCAGAGGTCTCCTATCAAGCATTGATCTAAGCTGGCCCGGCTGATGGCCAGGGCACATCAGTACACAAAAAACAGGGCTAGAGCAGTCCTAGGCTATGAGTGTGGAGGGCTTAGCCCTGAAGCACCAAGCATCATCACCACTTCCAGTCCTGGATCCAGCTCACTCCACTGAACTCGTCTTATCCCAGCCACGGTCTATGCACCCCCAGTAAAGATGTACACACTGAGACTGAGGCCTTCAACAACTACTCGTTAATTCAGCTTTCTCCTAATCTCTGAAATTGCTAATATTGGTCACTGTCAAAGCAAAGATCATTTGTACACATACTAAACATCTGGCATTACACATAAGTCCCAAGGACACTTGTAATAAATGTAATATATATTCTTGTGAATGCATTGACCTAAGCTGATAACTTTCCTGTGTCTTCTAGGAAACTACTATTGCAGAAAAGTTTGCAATTTCCTGTGCATGTGTCAATTGACAATATCTAAGCACAGCTACTTCCTATATATACACATAGAGTATAGACCCACTGTTTTCATCCCATTAAAAAACTGCCAAAAAGCTTCAGTCTGAAGCTACATATCGGACACAGACAGAAATTGCAAACATTATCTTCTGAAACCAAAACAGACAACTGTAATGAGCCCAAATCATCAAGTCTGAGATATGTGGCAAGGAAAAGGTTATTAAATACTGAAGAGAAGATGGCTGGGGAGGAGGATTCAAAAATGTTCTTTTGAAAACACTGATCTCCCATAGGTAGGCTATGTGTAGACGTATTGTGGGCAGGTTTTAAAGCCCTATAGTATACATAAGCTTACCTGCCTAAGCACAAAGCAGCAGGGACATTCAGCTAGGTCACTCACTCAGCTGGGGTCTCTTTACCCTGATGTTCAAAAGAATATTCTTGGTTGTTCATGTGTATCCAAAATGTGTAAAAATCCTGAACTGCAGGATGTTTTTCTAGAGCACAAGCTCCCATTCCAATAAAACAGCACTTTGTACATAACAAAGAGAGATGCACATTATTCTGCTTGGTAGACAAAATCTTGGCTAAACAGCAAGAGCTGAGAGGAGGTAAGAGACCTAAGGATTGCAGACAATCAGTAGTATATTACCTGGTTGAATAATTTCTTTAACAACAGAAATATATTCCTCAGGTTTCTGAGCAGTAGAAATCTCTTTTCTGCCTCCAGCTAGGGTCAGTATCTCACACAGAATCTCTGAATTCTCCACTCTACAAAGCAGAATTACCATGTTATCCAGAGGTTTTAGAACTTTTTCCAGAAAATAACTTTTCTTTTGATTCAGGCAGTTAAGAAGTCCAGATGAGAGTATCAGGAGTTCACATTTATAAGATGGTAAACAGAGTAGCTCCTGGTAATTGAAAGATGAGTTCTTTAGATTGTAAAGTAAGATTCCTTCTATGTTCACTATGAATCCAAAAAGAGATTTTAAATACAAAGCCCACTCTTCTGCTTCTTGTTCATATATCATGAGGACATCCTTCGTATTTTCTAGAGAGAAGAAAATGTAAAAAAAAAAAAAAAATTTTCAAATGTGGTTTAAATCTATTATAAATATCAGAAGACAGATTGTTTGTTTCCCCCCTATAAAAACTTGAGATGCTGAAGAAATTACCTTCAACAGAAATCAACTAGCTCATCACCTTGAAATGACAATCATCTTCCTATTTCTAAGACTAAGGCAGAAAGATTGTCCACAGAAATACTGGAAAAATAGCTCAGGATATTATGTTTAAAATAACTAATATTTCGGAATAAATATGGAAACTGCAGTGTAGGAAGCAGAGCACATTCACACATTCTGCTGACTTCTAGAGTCTTGACAAATAGGTGATAGTATTAAAAATGGAACACTTATCTTTTAATGACAGAAGTAAATAAAATATATTTGAACACAAGAACATGATCCAACTTCAGTAGAAAAGTAATTGGTATGTTTAGGATATTTTGTCAGCATGGTGTTAGAATAATAATTTGTGATCTTTCTTTACTGTCCTTATTCTAAGAAGATTTCTTGAGACCTGACAAAAATAAATCTAGAACTCTATTTTTTCAGTTCTTTTTCCCTTTAAGATGTAAAACATGATGCTAGCAAGACAACTAATACTCTTTGACAGGTTTACTAGGATGACAGTCTGAGACAGAAGCAACAGGCACAAGCTGAAACACAGGAGGCTGCCTCTGAGCCTCAGGAAATGTTTTTTTTTAGAGTAAGCACGGGCACAGGCTGTCTGGAGAAGCTGTGGAATCTGTCTCCTTGGAGCCACTCTAAAAATGCCTGGATATGGTTGTGGCTCTAGGTGTACAAGAGGGCGCCCAGATGTCCCATCCAACCTCAGTCGTTTTGTGGTCATGTGAAACCATCAAAAACTGTGATTTCATGAGCAACACAACAACAATATACATCAAGCCAGGGTAGTTTAACAGCCCCAGGGCAGTTCACAATCACAACCCAGTGGAGCAACAATGTGAGGCTGAGGAATAGGTCCAGCTTCTGCTCTTTACCTTCACCGTGCTTCACAGTGTCTGCCTGCTGGTCAGGGTCAGGCAGCCGGACTGGCACTTCCAGTGCACCACAGCTCCTTTGAGTGCCTAAGCTGCTGCGCTGTGGGGATCAGGGGATATGGAAACAGAGGGTGTACACAGTGTTAGAATGTTTCTGGGCCACACAAAGGATGTTGGAAGCACAATACAGATGTAGCTAAGAAGAATAAAAAATTTTTTAAGAATCCCTTATAAGTCCACATGTAAAAGAAGAAACTGAACCTATATCTCCAGTCCAGGATTAATGCTTAAATTATTTGTCTTCCCTTCCTTTTAGAAGAAATTATTTCTACACTTTGTTCATCCATTCTTTACTCTGGAGATACTTGAAACAAAGTTTACCCAGCAAAAACTGTTTGAAACTTGTAGAATATGGACACTATATTTTAGTCTCCTGAGTTCATTATACGTCTACAAACTGCTTGGAGGACAGTTACCATCTTTTAAAGATTTGTGAATGCTCACATTTTCACAAAGTTTTCTGTCACAGGAAATCATAAAGGGCCATGCTCAACATGTTAGCAGGTGATGATATTTAAACTTAACTAACTCTTACCAGTACATTAAAGCAGGGTAATATTTGTCAAAATGTACTTGGAGAGGTGAATACTGTATTTCCCATGATAAAAACAATCTGAAAAATACCTGTTTCTGATGAAATGCTGAAGGTTAGTAGCAAAAAAAATAGCAGCATATTTCTCATTTAACTCAGAGCAAATTTTTTGGTTTATGATGCTGGGATAAAAAATCTACTTGCTGCAATGTTGTTTTCAGAATCTCATCTGATCTTCCATAACACTCATAGACAAAAATGCACAAAGTAGAAACAAAAAGCTATGAATTGCTGCAGTTTCAAAGGAAGCTGTATGAACAGTGCTGTAAAACCAGAAGCTCTTTCAGTCTGCCCACAGTTTCATATCACTGAAAATGGAACAAGCAAGTACCTTCTATTTTCAGTCCTTATTAACTAAAAGCACTGTAGCAATTCTTTAAAAATATGGATATAAAGACAATACCATAAGGAAAATTTGGGAATTCATTCTTTATATTTTGTTTGAATAAATTTAGTTGTAACTTCCAGCCATAATAAAATTTCATATATTTCTACAATCCTAAAGGAGCATCTGTTCTTTTGCACCCAGAAATCAGTCCCCTAAGGCCTTCAGATTCCCATGAAATTACTCTTAGCCTTGCCTTCATTACAGTTTGTAAACTGGGATTAATACTCTTCTCATTACAATGGAGACATTATAGAACTCCTATTTTTTCTGCACTTTTGTGAACTCTCCTGAGAAAACTCTTTCTGAGAAAACCAGAACTGTGTATAGGGTAGGAGTTCCTTCATACAGGAAGAAAAAAATAATCTTGGGTATGCACATTGGCTCATAAACAATGAATTTCACATTTATTCACCTCTGTGCAAATGGAAAGTACAAGGCTTGAGCATTCAAGAAATTCCAAAGATAAAAGTGAGAAACATGCATCGAAAGGATAAAAGAAGACATAAAGTAATTCCACTTCCTTATGGAATATCTGCACCAGTCTGTAGCTTTGATCTTATCTAAGCAGGAATGAGAAAGGGGTTTTAGGATGTTTATTGAAGGCTCAACTGCATTTCTTCTTAACTATATTGATTTTTATATATGAGAAAGAAAGTTTTATTTGTATAAGAAAGGGGAGTGAAATATATCTAACACCACACTTCATGAAATAAAGGCTCTGCTCATAAAGCTCTAATGCAATATGGTTCCCCAATTTAATTTATCTTTTCTACCTATGTACAGAGGGAAGAGCCATGCTGTTGAGCAAGGTTTTTCATACTGCAGTTTGGTGCAACGTTTATTGAAGCAAGCAGCAAGTGCTATCAAGTCACCTGTGGGAAACCATATGTGGGTATGTTTTGAATTAAAAGCTTGTACTTTTTTTTTCTGACATTAATCTGCCTTCTATATTAAGAGTTAACTTCAATATTAAGCAGGAATTTAAGACTTGCATCTTAATTCCCCAAGACGTATTAAAAGGCAAAACATCAGTATTTTGCAAAGCTTGCCTGAATTGAAATGTGGAGTCAAAGTTTACCCTAAAAATAGCTATGATGTCAAAAATCTACTCTATATACTAGTAGCTTTTTCCTCTCATACAGTGTTTTTCCCTTCAGAGACTCTACTAAGATGCATATGCAGGCAACTTACTTGAAAATTAAAGCCCACCTAAACTCTGCCTTCAGAACAGTATTATTTTAACCTGAAACAAAAAAAGATCAAGTCTAGCTTTAATGCAACACTACCCAATACTGACAATAACAATGCTCAACTTTCCAGCTAGTTTTTTCCCCTTCATTATTTTTATCTCTTACTGAATAATGCTTTTAATTTACTGCACTTGAAATATAATGTAAGTTGAGATTAATTTTGTTCCTTTGAAAGTTAATGTAATAGAAACTATCATATCCTGACAAAATTAAGCTGTACTTCATCTGCTCCTACTTGGAAACTTACTCAAAGGTAGAAATAAAATGTATTATTAGTTCAGCAACAAGAAACAGTAAGAGAATTTATGCAGTCATCCATAATCTGAAAGGGATTCTTCTGACAAGCAAAATTCTTCTCTAGTTACTGGTGCATGGCTGCCCAAGAAAACACATCTCATGTCATCTGAAGGGCTCTTTGAAAAACACTGCTAGATCCTACGAGACTATTGTGATAAAGCAGGAATCAAGAACTTGTTTATATTGCAAAAGAACATGTTTTTATGGGAAGAATTAGAATATATAGTAGACGAAGAGGGGGGAAAAAAAATCGAGTATATTAAAGAGTTAAAGGAAACATCAAGAACTTTGCAATGCACCAAACATACCAGGAAGGCAAAGAAAACAAACTAAAAATTAGAATCTAGTAGCTGCTTTTCAACAGACATCTCAGTATGAACCTTGCAATCTTGTAAAAGGTAATTTCTGTGTGCTTAGAAATAATCAAGAATCACTTGGTAACAATCATCTTTGAGAATAACACTGCACAGGTGTCAAACAATTCCCTATCTTTTTAAAGACCTTTTAGCTTTGTAGGAGTTTGTAAAGGTTTGTAGGTGAAATGCTTTACTTCTAGATATCTTTGACCTGCATTTTACTGCAGTTGTTTCCAAAATTTTACCACTAACATACTTTGTTTGACTTAAATAAGGCTGATTACAATTAGGATAGGTTTTAAAAACTGGCTCCACAATCCCACTACCTTAAGATGTTTTGGTGAAAAAAAAGTCACGTTTGAGCATCAAGTGTTACCCGAGTTTTAATGGAAAGATGGATCACCATATTTCTCAGGCTTGTCCAGAGCCTTTTCCAGTTAGGGTACTGGAGCCTAACAGTGGAATTCTCTGCTGTTCTCTCAGACACCCACGAACTGCTATAACCACATACCAAGCCTGCTAATGTCAGCCCTAACAAAAATGTAATGTAAGTCTGTTTACAATCCTCACCTCAGTCCCATCAGCCTTTGATACCTGTGTGAAGAAAACATTCTTTCAAATTGCTCTCCACTTTTGTATTGAGAAAGGACAGGATCAACTGCTAGACAAAACATAAGATCTGTCCCTTTTATTTTTTCCTGTCACAGATGTCCTCACTTGGGGAATGGAAAGTTGTTTGATTTTTTAAAATATCAGTCTTAAAAGGAAAGACACTTGAGAAAGAAATGTATGAACTCTGTCAATAAGCAAGGAACTACTGTCCATCAGCAAAAATTTGTTAAAAGTAAGTACAGTAGCTAAATATGTCAAAGGAGAAGGGGAAAGGCACAGAAGTTCTTGCTCACTTTCTTATAATATATTGATGAAAAATCTGGGCAACAGAAGTGACATGGAATGGCATCCATTGCATCTTTAATTCTTTTGTGAATAGCAGACTACACTCTCCAGGATTACCATGAGTATCTTTTAATACTAAAAACTTACACAAAAAGAAGTAGTATTTTTTTTCCAGGCAAGCAGTGCCAGAATAGAGCAATTCAAGACTTTACAAGTTGATTGCACTCACCTACATCACCCTGTAGGATGAAACTATGGATATAGTAAAGGGTCATGACACAATGGAAAAAAAATGGAGCATGAGAAATATAAGGAAACATTAAATAACCCTGATTCCCCTCTTTGCTCAGAGATTTTCAAAAATTTTCTTCTAATCTCAAGAAGACTCATTTCCATCTGGGCTGTACGTAGGATGAGAATGACAAGCATAATAGTTCAAATGAGACCTTAGAATCTAAAGATTTTTAGTCTTGGCCCCTTTGCGATCTTTTGACAAAGATTCAACCATTCATCTCTTCACACTGCTTGCCCAGATCACTAACAGTGATATGATAAAAACTGGAAAAAGTTTCACTAGCAATTCAAACAATCCTTGCAATCTAACTTTTGGAAACAGAATGAGAACATTTAATTCAGCACTAATGAGTGGCCTTAGCATAACAAACGGCCCCTCACCCATGCAGAAGGTACGGATTTTCCCAGTCAGAACACCTCATACACATCCAGTAAATGAGTCTCAAAATGCAACTCCAGCTCTTGGTTGCTGGAATTCTGCAAGGCAAATCCTCTGAAGCCAGCCAAAATGCATTCATTGTGGGAAGGACAGAAGAAAGCACTTTAGAAGTACTTGCAGATAATGGAAAATGTTTTCAAGGCAGTTTATGTTGCTTCTCTGAGGTGTTCCAGTAAAGGAAATTAAAATTATAAAAGCCACTTGTAAACTTTAGAGTGATATCACAAAGTAGCAAAATTGCTGCAGCACTGTGGTACACCTGTTTCAATTAAAGCAATTATCCTAAAACACAGTGCATTCCTGCCCTCACTGTATCAGCCAGCAGTGGCTGCATTTCTATTCTCAAATGTCTATTTAACTAGCATGTAATAAGAACATTTTCATCGTTTACGTACCTTCTGTTGGTAATTGCTAAATTATATGTGAAAACAAATACTTGCTCTATCTGTATAAAATCAAGCCTCATGTTTTCATCCTTCTTCTTAATAAGCTTAGTGAGGTCTGGAGTGGGCAAAATTAGGTTCCACAGAGAGGAACAATTTTTGTACAAATGGCATCAGTTTATGCTCGATCTGGTTGGTTTCCCTGTAAAGAAATTCCATTGATCTTCCCTACAGTAACAACCAGAACACAGAACTAAATAAATTCCTGGGGTGTCTTTCTATGGCATCAACCTGGCACAGGCAGACCAGAAAGATACCTGACTATCAAAAATGACAAAGCCAACGTTATGCCTAATAAAAAGCTGTTTCTCATTAAGCAATATGGCTCTGTTTCCTGGTTTAAGCCTTTCTCTCTGTTCTGTCCTATAAATCCCTACATCTGAATACCTACTGATGGATAGGTGCTCTCACTTCAAATGGATAAGGCTAAACACAAACATGGGATACAGGGATATAGAGGTCAGAACTCGTTTCTCTGTTTCAAGGTAGACCTCCTCCTTTATTCCAATTGCAATGAGGCAAAACTTCCTGTTATTACAGTCACTTCCTTGAGTGCAAATTGTGCCTTCAGTAGATTTTTGCACAAAACAACCAGGTAATTCAGGAATGATTTAGACAACATGAATGAATGAGCAAATCGTGAAGAGAAAAATATACCATAATAAAAGCATGAAGAGCTGGATTAATATGCTACTTTTTTATGATTGCCATGGAACAAGTCTTTAAAGTCACAGGAAAACTGAGCAACCTGTATCAAGGTTGCATTAACAGATGCTATTGCTACCAGAAACAACCACCACCTGAAGATTTCCCTTATACTATCACTAGAACTATGGTTTTATAAACAGGAAATATTAAAAAAAATTAATTTCAAAATGTCTTGCTAGGGAAGACCAAAGTTTCCTCTTCCAAATGTGGATATTTTTTAATTGCCAGTGCTTCTCTTATCAGGATCTCTTTAGATGTTCTCATCCTGATTTGGTGTAGACAATTTTGGATTTATGATCACATTTAAACTCTACTTACTTAAATTCAATGTCTTTGCTTTTTATTTGTCTTTGCCTTCTCTTGCTTTTTTCCTCTGTCCCTTTTGATTCCATTGTTACTTCAATTTCTCACAAATCCTTAACTTTAATTTCTTCAAAATAAGAAAAAAAGAATGGAATACATGTTCTGCAGATATTATTTAGGGAAAACATTCTCATGTAATTCAGTGAATTTACCTCTATCACAAGAGAATATACCTCAGAAAATAGTGCTTACACAACAAAACAAAAATCACTGATCTTGCAAGAAATAACATTTTGGGTAAGTTGCTGTGATTCCAACAGCTATGGTCTGGGAAGGTCACACTGTAGCAACTGATGTAAAAATCAAGAAAAGTATCTTACACATTAAGTAGTGTAATTTGTATGCCAGAGACTTGACAGATACTGATCTTCAGGCAACGTTTATCAATAAATAGCACTATCCATTGCAATTTATGCTGCAATTTCTGTGTTCCCTGCATTTGTAATGTGATCACATACACTGAATTAACCATAGATGACATCCCAACAATTCCTAAATTACAGATTACCATTGACACTGGAAATCTGTAGAAATCTGATTGAACTTTCTCATAGCAGTCATAGAATGATTTGGGTTGGAAGGGACCTTTTAATGCCATTTCATTTCTAGCCCCTGCAAAGGGCAGGGACACCTTCCACTAGACTATGTTGTTCAGAAGCCCACCCAACTTGGCTTTGAATGTTTCCTTTCATGGGGCAGCAGCAGCTTCTCTGAGCAACCTGTTTCTGTCTATCATCCACTCCTCTTGGGTTTCTAAATCTACTGCTTCCTTTGCCACAAGTCAGCAGAGTACTGAGGGAGGGCTTCTGAGATCCTACAAATTAGATGGCTTGATCTTCTCCTGAATTTGCAGTCTAATTTTAAATCCAATTTTAATGCATCTCATATACTTGAGCATTCATCCAGAAATTTAAGTAAATGTGAGAAGCAGTTTTAGTTTGATGTATAACATGTTGAAGTTATGAGGCTGTAGAAGAAATTGTCCTCCAGTTTCAGCTCATTTCTCTCCTCCCTTTCTGACAAATACATGACAGTCACTAAAAACACCCAAACAATAACAACACAAGACAAATCTCTCATCAGCCTTGGACAACCACTTTATATTTTTGTTTTGACCTTTTTAACAGCTTTCATGCTAATGTTGCATACAGAAGGAAGTAAATGAAGTAGAAAATCATTAGATAAATGTGCAACTTCATAAAATGAGCAATGACAGAGCTAACAGTGAGTTAGAAACCAAGCTAAATAAAACACTCAGGAATAATTTCAGTGGAAGGCTAACTTCTCTATATTAAACCCACCCCTGCTTCCTCTTTACCACCTTAAGACAAAGATTCTACAGACTAGCTATATCACAAACTACTTGTATTTCTGTCCATCGGATAAAGAAAACAGCTTAGTTAAAAGAAGGCCAACCTGCCTTCACAAATTCAAGCACAGGCCTGCAAAACCAACTGTCATGTCCAAATACTATTACAGCTTGCACAAGATTCAAAAGACATTTTTCTAATAAGAATATCTCCTTGATATAAGTTTAACACATGCAGTTATATTTGCCCCTTGCAAAATAAATTCCCTGAAGTTATTGTTTGTCCTAAAATAAGAACAAATTGAAAGGTTATCTGAGTAACAATTTTGGGTCCTCCTCTAGTGGGGAGATGTTGCAGAAAGATTTTGTATAACTACTACTGCTTTGGACCCCAAGGATGCTTCCTGGAAATAAACCTATCCTGATGCTGAAGTTCTTGCAAACAGATTTACCACACAATACATATATACCTGCCATACATTGCTGTCGTTGCAGTATAGTCTCACTGTGGGATAGAAACAGGAAAAGTATGTCTACAGAAATATGTAATCTGGAAGAAAAGTATCTC
Organism: Thryothorus ludovicianus; assembly: GCA_013397245.1. Lineage (NCBI taxonomy): Eukaryota > Metazoa > Chordata > Aves > Passeriformes > Certhiidae > Thryothorus > Thryothorus ludovicianus. The sequence goes on along the minus strand of VZTB01014648.1, from coordinate 331,526 downwards.
ACCAGTACTTCCATGTTTTCAAGCACAGTATCATCTATCTATAGTTAAAAAGGTACAGAAAAGAAAGTGAAAACAAGTCTCTCCTGAACCGTTTTTGAATCAAATTAAATCTTATCTCACTACATATTCAGAGAATCTATGTAGTTCAAACACAGTAAAACTCAAAAGCTTGAGGTAGAAAGGCCAGAACCAAAGAATTATGACGCATCCTGCTTTTTACATTATCAAGTCTCTTGCTGTTTGACCAAATCTGTATAACTAAATTTTTACTTTCCTCTTGAACATTCAGAAAAAAAAAATCTTAAAATAAAACAGTCTGATGCTGTTGCAGGTCTATCACCATCGTCATTGTACTTGTATTTTTTTAGTGTCTAATTTGAGACTCCTCACGATCCCACAGTTTAACACGCTACCGAGTGCCAGCTGCTCAGTAATAACTACTTGCACATTTGGTAAAGGTATGAAACACAATGTGCAGTTTTAATTTTCCTCCTCTGGAGTTTATTCTGTCCATGTTCCATTTTTCATTTACTGCAGATTAATGTTGTAACTGCACAAACATCTCAAATCTTCAGAATCACCCCTCATGTGCACTGCCTGTGAAGGCCATAGGACCAGACAATGAACTCTTCAATGTACCCTGCATGGCTCTCAGGCCCTGCTGCTGAGCTCTGCTCATCCTGTTTAGTAGGGAAAACTACTTACCAATGTGGGAGTAGCCTTGCAGCATTAGGAAACAAAGTCCTTAGAGTGCTCCCTGACCACATCCACCCAGTGCTAGAGTACACTAACATGAGCATGAAGATGAGCTCCCACTCTCCCCGGCACACTTGCGCCAAAGCAGCTGCCTCAAGAGACACTTTGAATGTAGCCACTTTTACTGAATCTATACCTGGTACAGACTGCAGTGCCATATGCTCCTGTAGTGTTTAACGCACTTACAGGTACCTGGCCTGGCTAATCAGGATCACAACAAATTGAAACATTTCCTAAATTAAATGCTTACTATCATATCAAAATTCAGTGATCCAGATTTTAGCAATATACCAAGAAGAGAAATAGCCACAAACAAAACGTTCAAGGGTAAATTTTAAAAAATGACAGCACTTACACCACTTGAGAGACTTCTCATTGTTCTGATCTTTCAGTAAGAAATAAAAATCCATAAAAGTAGAGCAAGTTAAGTTTGGAAACACTCCTCTAAAGACTTCTACTACTTTAATAAAGACTTAGATTCTGAACTATCATTTATCCAATACTGGGCTGTTTTTTAGTTATACAAGAGTGAAAACTTTTTCACTTATTAACCAAAACAGATTGTTTAGGGGAGAGCATGTACATTTGCAAATTCAAATGTTACAACGGGCATCTGTGGCATAATTGTGCTGAGAAAAATAAAATAGTGTAACAGACTCATATAATATTTTAAATATTTTAAGTTAACATTCAACCCTTGATTTCTGATAAAAAATACTACCTTTTCACAGGAGTCTCCAAAATATTGCATCCAATGAATGAGTTGTCACAGTTTGAAAGGATAGTTCTGCCTTTTAACTATGTTATTTAAGGCATGGTTGTGTTCAAAATGAATGCTGTTCATTATTATATATGTCATGCAAAATGAGCATGGACTTAACAGCATGTGGGAGTACAAAAACTATGGTATACATTATATATTTGCAAGCTAAGATATAGAAACATAGCTTGCCATTTTAATGAATTCTATAAGCATCAGTGTTGAAATATAGGTTGTAAGTTTGCCAATAAAACATAGATGTTTTTAAACTCTCTTAGAAAACCAACTGACAATAGCTTGGCAAGAACATTAGCAGAAAATTAAAATGAAACTGTCCTGAATGCACCCTTTAAGCAGAAAATTCTTCTGTTTCCAAACTGCTAAATGTAAGATCTGGCCTAAACTTCCACTGAAAATACATTTTCCCCAATTCAATCATTACAGACTATTTCATTCAAGGCCAAATTAGATTTGGCCTCCTCTAAAATAGCTAGTCTTGAACAGGCAACAAAATTGATATGGGAGAGAAATACACTTGAAAGTTTTTATGATAAGATTACTGTGCTACAAAACCAGAATGCATATATAAGAAATTTAAAGTTTTGATTAAAAACACTAGCAAAATGTCCTTTGATAGTGCACAGCAACAAGGCTTTGTTGATTAAATAGAGTTATTCTGAGACACACTAGGCTGGGGAATTAGCTTTCCATGTTTGCAGGTAGAAAGTCTACAGTAACCAGAGACTCAGTGAAATATCTACAAATAGACATCTCAGGGGGGTGGAGGGAAAAAGGTATATTGAGTTTTGTGCAATTTTATTAGATTTTCCAGATATTAGGGAACATCCTTTCCAAGCAACACCACTGCTATTATTTGGTTAAATCCTTATAAAGTTTTCTCATAGTATCAACTTACCTTAAAAAAAAATACTATTTAAAAGATTCAGATGAGTTTGAAATGCAAATTACCTTTAGATACTAAAAGTAAGATTGAACTGCTAGAGTTTTTTCTGGTCAGATCTAGAATCATTTAGACACTCTTAAAGATGTGGAGGTCTATCTGGCTTACTTGAAGGCCTTGCTTTTACCAGGAAGAATCCACAAACACCAGAGGTTTACTTGCAAAGAGGAGACAGAGGGGTCCTGTTTTTATGAATAAACGAATAAAGGGAGAGAGATCACCAGGGCACAGCCCGTGGGGTTTTCTCTCTCAAAGTTTTGGAGGGTGCAGCCTCCTTTTACCCCCAGCTCTCGGCCGCATGGTGCCCTCTTCCTTTCCCCATTGCTGGGGCACTGGGAAGGTACAGCCTTCCCAAACTTCCCACCACATATCCCCCCTTGAACCTACTACTTTAGCCCGAATTTCAGCAACTCAGGCTTGTGCAGACCCTTGTCTGTTTCGGGATCCCAGAGNTCCCAGAGTTGGTAGAGACATTAAGATCCATTTCAAAGATGTTAACACCTGCACCTTCACTCATCAAATTCTTTGTAAAGAATTTTACTTTCCTCTCAATTCCTCCTCTTCTTATTTCTCAATTTGTCTTTACAAACCCTAGTTATTATTAAATTGAACTATTTCTAACGACCAGGAACACTTGAAACAGCTCCTCTTGACTTTTCCACGACTAGTCCCTGCCCCAAGAGTGGCAAGTAAATACAGGGAATAAANATTAAGATCCATTTCAAAGATGTTAACACCTGCACCTTCACTCATCAAATTCTTTGTAAAGAATTTTACTTTCCTCTCAATTCCTCCTCTTCTTATTTCTCAATTTGTCTTTACAAACCCTAGTTATTATTAAATTGAACTATTTCTAACGACCAGGAACACTTGAAACAGCTCCTCTTGACTTTTCCACGACTAGTCCCTGCCCCAAGAGTGGCAAGTAAATACAGGGAATAAAGAAGACAATGACAGTTCATATTACATGAATAACTAGAGCACCTTGTCATGGCCACTGATACCTGAGGTCTCCCATCCTTTTTTCCAGCTAAGAAGTCCAAATCTCCGGAGTGTTAGAGACCTGGAGCCCAGTATGATGGGTCCACCTGTGTCCAAGCTGTCCTGACTGCTGTCTCTGCTGTCCCAGTTGGAGGTTATGAACAGCCAAGGCCCAAGGCCAAAGGCTGCACCTGAGCTATGGGGGCTTCCAGCCAAAGTCAATCCACAAGACCTCAAATCAGCACAAATGACCTCAAGTAACTCCTGTGACCCCAAGCATTCCCTGANTTTTTTTCCAGCTAAGAAGTCCAAATCTCCGGAGTGTTAGAGACCTGGAGCCCAGTATGATGGGTCCACCTGTGTCCAAGCTGTCCTGACTGCTGTCTCTGCTGTCCCAGTTGGAGGTTATGAACAGCCAAGGCCCAAGGCCAAAGGCTGCACCTGAGCTATGGGGGCTTCCAGCCAAAGTCAATCCACAAGACCTCAAATCAGCACAAATGACCTCAAGTAACTCCTGTGACCCCAAGCATTCCCTGATGTTCTGCACCCTCAGCTCTCAGGGGGGAGCAGCCTGCAGCATCCCCCAGCAGCACATCATTACCAGGCTGCCAGGGGCAGGGATGAGAAGCAGACTCTCCCACAGCTTCCCTCCCAGCCTCATCCCTCCATTCCTCTTCTTGAGGAGTTGGCTCCTCAGCAGCAGGACCTGAGCAAGCCAGGGGACTCACCTGGCTCATGTAGCCCTTCAGTTTTGCTGCACCCAGTCAGAAATGAGTTGAAAACTGGGTTAGAAAAACCCCAAAAGGAATGAATATTGTTACAAGAGTAAACATATAAAACAACTCAGTGGCACAAGCCAACTTACTGTTTATGCCTCATTCTCCCTGGCCTCTCCCCNCTTTAACATATATTACCTTATTTCTTAAAAGTTTAATTTGTAAATGTCATTCTATTAGTTGTTTCATTTTTCCCAAAGCTTGTAGAATTTTTGATATCTTCCACTAGAAAATAAATAATGCTTATTATTTCAATTGTACCTCTAATCTGATATCAAAAACAAACAGGCAAACAAATACCACTTTTTACTGACTGCAGTAAATAAACTTGAATTATGTACAATGTGTTTGAAGGGAATAGGCAAAGGCAGCTATGAAGATAAAAAACACACACAATTACCAATAGCAGTTGAGTAAAATGCACATTNTTAACACTTGCCCTGTAGAGAGAACAACTAAAAAATTAAATATTTATTTTTTCTTTTTAATTGGAAGCAAGTATAACAATAAAAAGTGAGTGAAAATATCGTTACTTCATTACATTTTGACAGGAAAATACTTTGCTTTGTTTGAGACACACAACACACGCATGACCCCAACACTGAGAAATATGGAGGATGAAGCACATTTAGGCATGAATTAAACTCTATGTGACAGGGTCTCAGTCAGGTTTGGGGATAGGGGGTTCATCTTTTAGTCTGACATAATTTCTTTTAAGGAAACTCTTTAATGCATGTCTAGAGTAGGACATCTAGGACCAGATGTTAGCTCTTAGATCCAGCTGCTCTGTTCACTTGCATCTTAACTCTGTGTCAGGGCAAAACTGACAGCCAGGAAAGCCTCTCTTCTGATATTGGTTTCCCCAGAAAGGAAACCCAAGGATGCAGGGCTGGACAGAAGCTGTGGTACACTCCAGCAGAAAGATCAGACACAGCCATACATTTTTTTCAGCTATGAAAACCTACAAGATTAAGCAACTCACTTGAAGTAAGTTTACCAGTAAGTACAGAGGAAAAACTATGAAACTTGAAAAAGGCATTGCATTTCAACTTCATGGTCTTACAGGAATTCTCTATCTTACACAGAAGCAGCAGCAGAGAACCATAGCCACAGACTGCAGCTATTTAAAAATACCTGTGTAAAGTTTAAAGTCCTTTCCATCTGTTAAGCACATGATCTGAATGCAAATGGGTGCTTTCCAAACTCAGCTGTACCTCTGCTTGAACTGTCTCAATGTCAAAGGTGTAAGATTCTTCTTACCTAACTGTACACAAAAGCTCACAGAAATGTTGAAAGACAAAGTAATGATGGGGATGGTAAGACCAATTTGCTTTAACTGTCAGGTGATAGCATGAAATATACACTGTGGCTTCATACAAAGCCTTGCTTTTTTACAATGCAGAGAGACAATAAATACTAAATGAACATCAATATCATTACATGAAATAAATTCCAGTTTAAAAATTAAATCTTGGTAGTAGTGACTCCCTTCCCGTCTTCACAGTGCTTTCAAAAAATATTTTCAATACTATTCTGAAATTAATTGTTTTTTTTACCTTTAATAAAACACAGGGTTTTCTTACCGCAGTTCACATTGCACTAGTGTGATTTTGATTTATAANCCACTTATCAAAAGAACATTTGAAAAATTGTTTCCCCTTTGGCATGAAATTCAAATTAGACAGAGAAGTCCCCATGTCTACTAGGAAACACACTTCTGCATTCAGCACGGGCTCCAGTGTGGTGATCCCCTGGTACAAAGGCAGATCTTGACATCCTTATCAATCTGTTTCTAACACTCATTTTTACAGACTGCTCATTGATTCCTTCCCATTTGCTGTTCTGGAGGCTGCCCCCTTCCCTTTGGTCCTGCTGCTTCCCTGCACTTTTTCCCCTCAGAGATCATAAAAACTGTGCCATTATCCTTGTCTGTGCCTTTACCTTTTCTTCAACCCTTCTTTCATATCTTATATATATATATGTACACCTGAGATGCCTTTCTAACCAACTCCTGGAAGGGCCCACTCAACCACCTCTCCAGCCCCTGCTCCTGCTGCTTGTGGGCTCTTACCCTTCCTCACTTTGAAGTGAAACTGAATGGATACTATAACTCACATGGATTGTTTATTTCAGCTCCCTCAAACAAAAGGCAATTGAAAAATAATGATCAAATAATCATTTTCCAGAGGACTTTTTGTTTTCCTCTTAAAACACTCCTCTAAACTGAGTTTACAATGGAAACAAGTTATTCTAGGTAGACACAGTCTGCTTGGTACAGTGTGAGATGCACTGGCCACCTTTATGGGAGCTTTTGTACACCAGTCCAAGCAACGTTCCTGCCCATCACTACACAGTTCGGTCACAACTGAATTACAGGAATGCTACTGCAAACATTGAAAAAAAATCTTAGTAACAAAATTCCTTAGGAAAATCGTTTCTTCTTGAATGGGTTTGTACTGAATACTACATAGTTACTAGTTTCCCAGAGTATTTAATATTTTTAAAGGGAACCTAATCAAACTTGGAAAATATCTGATTTCTGCTGTTAATATGGATTTGTTGATTTAAGAAATCAATTTCTGTCACCATGTATATTATAATTTAAAAAAAAGCAAGTGCCCAAGTCTTTTTAATCACAAATTTTAATAAATCAGAGGAACACCACACTTCTGATTAAAGTACTGCTTGTTTTCATTTAGTGCTCACTCTCATATTAGCATTGAAACACTCTGAAGCCTAAACTGTATTTAGCCCTTCATTTTTTCAGAGGACACAGCACTGCTTAACATGAAGGCTTTTATTTTCAGTATTCAAATGAGTAAAAATTGTTCATGTTCAATTTATTCCAGGCATACCACAATTTTTTTCCTTTCAGCTATTTAACCTGTAAATGTTTCACATTATGAAATGATGAAAAACAGAAGGGTACACTATATAAAAAAATATGTTTAACATATATTACCTTATTTCTTGAAAGTTTAATTCGTAAATGTCATTCTATTCGTTGTTTCATTTTTCCCAAAGCTTGTAGAATTTTTGATATCTTCCACTAGAAAATAAATAATGCTTATTATTTCAATTGTACCTCTAATCTGATATCAAAAACAAACAGGCAAACAAATACCACTTTTTACTGACTGCAGTAAATAAACTTGAATTATTTATTCTTCACAACACTTGCCCTGTAGAGAGAACAACTAAAAAATTAAATATTTATTTTTTCTTTTTAATTGGAAGCAAGTATAACAATAAAAAGTGAGTGAAAATATCGTTACTTCATTACATTTTGACAGGAAAATACTTTGCTTTGTTTGAGACACACAACACACGCATGACCCCAACACTGAGAAATATGGAGGATGAAGCACATTTAGGCATGAATTAAACTCTATGTGACAGGGTCTCAGTCAGGTTTGGGGATAGGGGGTTCATCTTTTAGTCTGACATAATTTCTTTTAAGGAAACTCTTTAATGCATGTCTAGAGTAGGACATCTAGGACCAGATGTTAGCTCTTAGATCCAGCTGCTCTGTTCACTTGCATCTTAACTCTGTGTCAGGGCAAAACTGACAACCAGGAAAGCCTCTCTTCTGATATTGGTTTCCCCAGAAAGGAAACCCAAGGATGCAGGGCTGGACAGAAGCTGTGGTACACTCCAGCAGAAAGATCAGACACAGCCATACATTTTTTTCAGCTATGAAAACCTACAAGATTAAGCAACTCACTTGAAGTAAGTTTACCAGTAAGTACAGAGGAAAAACTATGAAACTTGAAAAAGGCATTGCATTTCAACTTCATGGTCTTACAGGAATTCTCTATCTTACACAGAAGCAGCAGCAGAGAACCATAGCCACAGACTGCAGCTATTTAAAAATACCTGTGTAAAGTTTAAAGTCCTTTCCATCTGTTAAGCACATGATCTGAATGCAAATGGGTGCTTTCCAAACTCAGCTGTACCTCTGCTTGAACTGTCTCAATGTCAAAGGTGTAAGATTCTTCTTACCTAACTGTACACAAAAGCTCACAGAAATGTTGAAAGACAAAGTAATGATGGGGATGGTAAGACCAATTTGCTTTAACTGTCAGGTGATAGCATGAATTATACACTGTGGCTTCATACAAAGCCTTGCTTTTTTACAATGCAGAGAGACAATAAATACTAAATGAACATCAATATCATTACATGAAATAGATTCCAGCTTAAAAATTAAATCTTGGTAGTAGTGACTCCCTTCCCGTCTTCACAGTGCTTTCAAAAAATATTTTCAATACTATTCTGAAATTAATGCTTTTTTTACCTTTAATAAAACACAGGGTTTTCTTTCCACAGTTCACATTGCACTAGTGTGATTTTGATTTATAAAAAAGGTCAGGACAATTTTTTTTAAATGATATTCAGAAATCACTGGACCTCCCTTGGGGATATAATTATATCACAAGCTATTCCTGCTGTTTGCATTGGGGCACTTAAGCTTGTTAGAGGAGATAAAACATTCTTTATTACCTACAAACAAATAAAGGAGTATATAAACTAATCAAATCTTGAAAGACCACCATCAAGAGATACACAGACAGAGAAAGAGTCACACTGTGGGTATTGAGACCCTGGGGACAAATGTTCTTCTTTTAAGAAACTGAGATTGCTACTTTCTTTCACCTTTATGGTGACATCGGTGATATCAATGCTACAATTTTTCTAAATGTGGGTGGTCAATTGCTTCTATGCAAACTTCAGTAACTTCTGCTTGCAACAGAAGGGAGATGGGACAGCACAAGGAACACAGCTCATTAGGACCAACTTTTGAATCTGAATGAGCATCCCAACACTTCTGAACGCAAATGACCGCTTTGAGGTATTTCAGTTCTGGCTTCTTTGATACTTGAATTACTAATACATTATTAATAATATTAATATTACTCAATAATTAATATTGAATATGAATATTAAAGTTCATGTCATGAATTTTATTTTTATTATTATATTACTGGAATTTAGTTTATGAATTATATTACTGAATCTGCTTTAAAACTCCACCACTAGACCTCTTGGATTTTGAATCAAATCATTGTCTGAGAACTCATTTTTTCCCTAAAAATGAAGGAATTGAAAAATTATCGACTACTAAAAATTCAAGCACTCCCTAATTCTTGAGAAAAACAAAAGTCAATTAATATTTGTGTCTATTCACAGTCTAGATTCCCTCCCAGAACAGTGCGTACGTAAACATTGACCCAGAACCAGCTGAAGACACAGAAGGGTATGCAGTGTAAATAAAGGACACACAAGGAAATATCTCAATGAAGAAAATTACATTTCCAAGTGTGGAGAGGAGTGAGGACTCCAACACAGCACGGCAATGAAGTTATCCTGTCAATGCCTCCTGTCTCAAATGAAGGCAGATGTCATCAAAGATCATGCATTACTGATGTTTTATCTCCACTAGCTACAGCAGCTTTAATAGAATTTGCATGAAGTTCATCTAGGTTAGGGTCTTTGTCTACAGAGTCCTGACAAGTAACATGCCTGCCTCTCCCACAAAGCATCCCAAAGAGCTTTCAGATTTGAGCTAGACTAGGCCTCTGGCAATCCACCTGAAGCAACCTCAGTGCCTCGTAGATGCTGTTCCATCAGGAGAAAACAGACCTCTATGCACCTCTATACAAACAGACCTCTTTCTATAAAGAAAAGGTTTGATGCTGTGGCAAACCTGCAGGAGAGAGTTTTGTGCATGGTGGTTGCAGATGGATGAAGCTTAGGCAGAGTAATACATTAAAAAAAAAAAAAAGACAGGGACAAATGATGCCAGAGTAGAAGGCCAGCACATCCTCTGCTGGCTAAGCCTACCGTTCCTTGTTCCCCTGTGTGGAGCTGGACACAAGCAGCTGGGAAAGCAGCCATCCCTCTTTGGTGTTCTTACATATTTGCTCAGCAATTACTCTAGCTATTTCACATGCACACTCAGGATCTGACTGCCTTTATTCACCAAGATATAAACAATATGCCCCCAGGTCATGCACAGTTGTATCCTGTCATTGATACAAAATGATCACTGAGCATACTACTGTGATTATTAGAACACTGCCCTGCCAACTATTCACATTCACAAATATCAGTTTGCTAATAATTGGGATGGCATGTGCATATTTGGAAATGTTATTAAATATAGTTTTGCTCATATATGGGACTTTCTTCTCTAAAAAAGCTTGGAATACTGGAAGTTTGGTATAGATAGAAGACAACTGGTAAAATAGCTATACCCATTTCAACACCAGGACTAGGTAGAAAGCAAAGCAGTAGCGTGTTTTGGTATTTTAACTACAACTAACTTATTATAAAACAGCTGGAAAAGACACTTTGTCTTTCTTCCCTGGTGTTTTTATCTATATAATGAGTGTAGTAGGTAAAGATGGCTTGCAAGACTAATGTCATTATGAAGCTGCACTCGATAATTAATTACTAATGTGCTTACTCTGATGTAATAAAATGATACAAAATATAATATAAAGGTAAAAAACCTGTCTTGACATCTGAAGCAGTCATTTAAAATTATGAATCGGAACAGAAAAACAAATCGAGTCACCTTTGCAGACTCAGGCCCTCAAACTTCTCTTTCGTGATTCCTTATTCAGAAAATGAGGATAAAATATTGTCCCACCTACTAAAAGAATCACAGAAATAAAGCTGAGCTCCCTGCAAGGAAGTCAGTCAAACCTCAGGTATTTGGCTACATGTCTTTCATTTCCTTTTTACTGAGTGCCCAGCTTGGCAATCACTGGCTTGATTTAAGTGTTGCTGAGCCTTGCAAAGACATGAAGAAAATGGGAGCAGTAAAGACAGTATTTCTGTGAATAAGTGAACATGTCTGGGAAGAATGTGCACAGGGACATGGACCCACAGGTTTTTGTTTCAGATTAAGGGCTGCCTCTGATTTGCATGAGGTCTTCGCAAGAAATTTTAACTTTTCATCAAATTTTTCCACCAGTCAATGGGATAATGTGTTTCAACACTACCAAGGAAGTAACAAAATATACACTAAGAGTTTTGAGACACCCAGATATTGCAATAAACACCAATAAAAGCATAAACAAAGAATTAATATTCCTGTGCAAAGTCCATCACAGTTTTGCTGTGCACCACAGGTTGGAATCCCATATGGAAAGCTGAGAGACCACAAGAGGATGATCAATTTTTAATTAATGAAACAACATGTGATTAGGCAATTAAGACTATCCCAGAATGGATACACATGTAGGACCAAATTAACATTGCTTGTACAACTTTCATTCTTTAATTTCCTAACTTCTTGGTGCTACATCTCCTTCTCTTCAGCAAACCTACGTTGGTACTGCGAGACCGTAAGAGATGCATTAGATACAGCTTGCACTTGAGGGCGGCTTTCAATGGCAGAGCCTCCATTCCCCAGCACCGCGCTGGGACACAACATCCTGCGGGAACCGCCCTGCCCTCGCAACCCGCCCCGCACCGACCTGCCGGGCCCACGGCTCCACCGCCTGCGCTGCTCCGGACACCCAAGGCCTGACTCCAGGGCGCTGTCTCGGCCCCAGGGCGCTGTCCTGGCCCCAGGGCTCTGTCCCGGCTCAGGCACTGTCCCGGCTCAGGCACTGTCCCGGCCCCAGGGGCTCTGTCCCGGCCCCAGGGGCACTNGTACTGCGAGACCGTAAGAGATGCATTAGATACAGCTTGCACTGGAGGGCGACTTTCAATGGCAGAGCCTCCATTCCCCAGCACCACACTGGGACACAACACCCTGCGGGAACCGCCCTGCCCTCGCAACCCGCCCCGCACCGACCTGCTGGGCCCACGGCTCCGCCGCCTGCGCTGCTCCGGACACACAAGGCCTGACTTCAGGGCGCTGTCCCGGCCCCAGGGCGCTGTCCGGGCCCCAGGGGCTCTGTCCCGGCTCAGGCACTGTCCCGGCTCAGGCTCTGTCCCGGTCACAGGGGCTCTGTCCCGGCCGCAGGGCTCTGTCCCGGCCGCAGGGCTCTGTCCCGGCTCAGGC